>JAEQML010075393.1:0-13853 GCA_016904865.1 Pissodes strobi
AGATTCTAGTTATCCAATAGTTCAAATAAAAAAGTCTGATAAAGAATTGCCTTGGTATGATAATGAGGTTAGATTAAAGGTACATGAACGTGATATAGCAATTTGCAATAAACTATTCTTACATTTAATAATTTCCATACCTACTTTCATATGCATCTAGTAATCTCCTATCAGCTATATTATGTATTAATTTTAAATTTTTAATTGTTATTCTATGATTATTATCAAAAGCATGCTCAGCAACACTTGATTTTTCTATTCTACCACACTTTAAATGAGCTATATGTTCTTTGAATCTCATTGGAGTCCTCTAGTATACTGAGGATTATATGGTATCGAGACATATTTTGTATTTCCATCCTGAGTAACGAAAGAAGTGAAATCATAAATGATCTTTCTAAACAAATGCCTATTAATTAGTTTATTTATTTAGTATAGAAACCATTAACTTTTGCTTACGAAAGAAAACTACTTTTCGGGAAGTCAATTTAGTTTTAGAAAGGGCAAAAACATTGTGATGGGTATACTGGACTTGGTATCCGGTATCCTGGATGGTTTTGACAACCTTGAATATAGCTCAGTCCTGTCATGCGATCTGAGCAAAGCGTGTGACTGTATGAACCATGAAATTCTTATACAAAAGCTTAGCTTCTATAATATAGGCAAGGAGAGTATTGAACTTATTATGTCCTGCCTGAAAGATCAAATACAGTGTGTTAAATTGGGTGGTGTGCTGTCAGCAAATAGTGTGTTAATTAGTGGCATTCCTCAGGGATCAGTCCTTGGGCCCTTGCTTTTTCTATTATATATTAATGATCTTCCTCTATTGGACCAGGTTAGTTCATACACAGTATTTGCTGACGACACAACAATCAAGGTACATGCACGCACACTTAGGGCAGCTCTAGAAAAATCCGAGAATTCTTTCAAGATTGCAGAGAGTTGGTTTGCATTCAATAGGCTTCTGCTCAATAGGGAAAAGACAAACAGGATGGTGTTTGGGTTAGCTTGGGACTCAAACACTGCATCCAGTTTAAGGTTCTTGGGGGTTGATCTTAATCCAGTGCTTCTGTGGAATGTGCACATAGATGGGCTGGCGGGACGACTTGCGTAATTTAAAAACAAACATATCTCAAGATGCAATGCGTATGGCCTACTTTGCAGTCTTCCACTCTCTCATGTCTTACTCCGTCCTGGCTTGGGGTCATGCCCCTCAGGCATCCCGAGTTTTTGGTCTTCAACGCAGAGCAATACGAGTGCTGGCAGGACTGACTTATAGGCAGGACTGTAGGGGGGCTTTTAAACACCTGGGGATACTAACCTTTCCATCAGTATTTGTTTTTGAATGCTTAATTTACATAAAGAAAAACGATGACACTATAGAGACTCATCAGGGCATACATGAATATCACACAAGGCATAGGGAAGATGCTGTACTACCTTATAATAGGTTAAAGAGATGCCAAACTGGGGTCAGGTATTGGGGTATTAAATTCTATAACTCCCTACAAATGAGTATATGATCACTTCCTTTTTTAAAGTTCAGAAAAAGCATTAAAGATCTGTTGATTGCTGAAGCATTTTACTCATTTAATGAGTTTCTAACGTTTTCATTTTAAACAAAAAAACTATGTATTGTGTTTTAACCTATCCATTGTGTTGTAACTTTTCCATTGTTTATTTAATTAATCTCATTTACTTGTATTTTGTATTTTGTTTTGACGTATGTAAGTGTTTTGACACATTTTGACATTAATAAAGTTTGATTTGATTTGATTTGATAGTAAAAAATGTCTGCGGTTTAACAAAGATGGGACTGCCTCTCGGTGGATATATTCCATCACACTTTAAGGCAAGAAACTTTAAAAATTTCCTCTGAATGCTCTCCAATTGAGCCACATACCAGTCATAAACTGGGTTGAAAATAATTGCTCCATATTCGAGTTTGGATCTTATATAGCTAGTGAAAAGTGTTTTCATCGCTTGTTTGCTAGAGAACTCCTTTGAATTGCGTATGATAAAGCCTAGCATCTTTGTTGCACTATTGCAAATAGAGTCTATATGGGGAGCGAAAGTGAGCTTTGAGTCCTGGAAGATATATACATGGGTATTAGTCAAAGACATATAAAAAAAGAAAAGACGGAGTAGGTCATTCATAAATTATCAAATGTTTGCATGTCGACATTAGAAATATTAACGTGAAGAGGGGATAAAATAAAGAATGAAAAGATATGAAGATGGCGGTCGAAGCGCGCCAAAGATTTCATTTTTGTTTCATTTATGTACGCCCACAATGACGCGCCTGCACCATATGTTTCCCCAGGCGGGCGGAGCACCATAGGCGTAACATTTTAGGGGACACCTGTTTAAAGTTAAGGTAACATTTAAATAAGCGTGCTGTCAAGCAGAAAATAATAAGCCATCACAAAATGAATATGACTAGACACAAAAGAATAACTAAAAAAAAATAAATTTTTTAGTCACAGTTCGGGAAAAAACCAATTTACGTTTAATTGATAAATGATTAGGGGATTAATAGAATGGAATATTTATTAACGCTTTTAGCATATACAAAAAAGAGACACAAAATACTGCACAAAAACTTGCAACTATTTAACAAGTAGTAAATAAATTATTAACAATAAAAAATAAAATATATATTCAGCATTATGTCATATCATTTGTAATAATATAATTACCTACATGGTAAACAACAAAAGAAAACATTTAATCACCCAGATTAAAACTCACAATCAGTTAGGTCTTGTAAGATTCCATAACATTTTTTTTTATTTAATACATTTGATATTAATGAAATCTATATTTTTTTATTTGTATTTTCATTTGCCAACTTTGATATTCGACATAATGGAGTGTTTACACCGTAGTTAGTCCTATGACTCCTATGATATGTAAGAAATATGTGTGAATTTCTAGGAGATCCTTGTGGACGATGGAGTACCACCAGCTGCAGTAATTCCAGAGAATTGATCATATTATTATCTATTTTTAATAGAGTAGAGTATTAAAAAGTTGCATAATATCATCATAGTTACATTATATGTTATACCCAATTTATATGCAATAAATCTCAGATTTTGTTTGCACTCTTTCAACTTCATTTTTACTGGTAGCATAGTATGGACACCATAGTGGAACTGTATATTCCACTACAGATCCAACAATAGCACAAAATAAATCTTGCAACATATATTATTGAAATCTTTCAAAGTACGAATCATAAAACCTAACATTTTTAATGCACTGTTTACAGCCATCTGTATACGATCCAAAAAGTTTAATTTAGAATCAAACCAAATGCCTAAGTACGTAACCAAGAAGATTCTTTCTAAATTAGCCGAATTAACATTATAAGTGCAATGGATAGGATTATTTTTCCTAGTAAAAGAAGTAACTCTACATTTTTCGACATTTAAGTATAAATAATTTTCATTACACCATTCAAAAAGTTGATCGATGTCATGCTGCAAATCTACTGTATCTTTTAAACAATTTATAATTTTATAGAATTTAAATCCGGACGGTTTAAGATAGAAAAATGTCAAAATGTATAAAAAAAAATTGACAGCTAACAGCACTTAAAATTTATATGGCAGAATAGCTCCTA
Source organism: Pissodes strobi (assembly GCA_016904865.1). Taxonomy (NCBI): domain Eukaryota; kingdom Metazoa; phylum Arthropoda; class Insecta; order Coleoptera; family Curculionidae; genus Pissodes; species Pissodes strobi. Next base: position 3,629 of record JAEQML010075393.1, read on the forward strand.
AAAAGTTAAGAGGGAAAGTTCAAACCGTAATTCTGTAACTGTTTGGGTTTTATGACATGTCAAAGATGAAAAATTGTCAGTTTTAAAAACGCCTCCATGTTGTTTTGAATGGTAATAGAACCGTCTAATATTATGAAATCATAACGTACTCACTGATACGATTGAAATGAGGTATAGCAAGACACACCTTTCTATTTAAAAGTTCCAACATGGCGCTCGTCCGCCATTTTAACCATTGCTATTTGGTACGCCTACATTTTGTAACAAACAAATGAGCGCTTTAAAAGTTAGTAAGGGGGGAAGGCGGTACATTAAAGACGCGCACTGTTTTCTGATATACATGCTTTTAATATGACGACCATCAACTGTTCTTTTTTACAGCAATGTGTAAAATGGATTAGCTCTTTATTTGCATAAGGAAATTCCAATAGTATATTGTGCAACAAGTGATGAAAATAACACTTTTCACACGAGTGTGAAGTTTGATAGCCCGAGCTGTAGGCGAGTGACATAAATCACACGAGTGTGAAAAGTGATTTTCAGACGCGTTGCATACTATATTTTTTCTACGACTGCAAATAATATTGATATTATATAATATTTATTATAATATTATATCAAGCATCTTGTCTTTAAATTAAAATATTTATAGTTTGCAAAGACCATACAAATACTTCTACAGCAATTTGTTTAACTAGTTGATGAGTAGGTATTGAGATGCCAGGGCTTGGACGACGCCCTACCCGGGGCGTCCTTTTAGGGTTTCGCCCTTAGTTTTTGGAGTTATTCTTTTCATATCTTTGGAAAAAGGCACCATTCACCGGCGGTCTCCTCTTATGGCTTTGTCCTCTACCGGGGACCCATTTTTTACATATTCGGAAAAGGGAGCATCCGGGGATGAAGCCCTAAATTGGGGCTCCTTTAGGCCAAAAGCCTTGAAATGGGGCCCCTGGTACGGGGCCCATCTTTCACAAATTTTAAAATGGGGCCCTCGAGGGGCGAAGCTTTTGAATGGGGCCCCCGGTGTGGGAGCATCATATTTGACACATTTGGAAAAGGGGCTCCCCTCCTGGGGCGAATCCTTAAAATGAGGCCCCAGGGGGGCGAAACCCTAGAATGAGGCCTATGGTACGGGAGTTCCATTTCTTACAGATTTAGCTCCGGGGGCGAAGCCCTAAAATTGGGCCCCATGCCTCAAAAGGGGGCCCATGGTATGAGATTACAATTTCCACAATTTTGCTCCTGGGGGGGTGAAGCCCTAAAATTGGGCCCCCTTGTTTAGAGATTTGGGAATGGGACTTCTGATGGCGAAGTTCTAAAACGGAGACGAAGCCCTTTAATCTACATACCCGAATAAGTATACTTTGCACACGATGTTTGAAATGTCCAGTTTTCAAGAGCAGTTGTTAGTGCGTTTTTGTCTTTTTTCAAGACAGTCGTAGAAAATAGTATATTATTTTATATGGAGGAAAAGTGATACTCTTCATGGCGCGCTCGTGTTTAACAGCCGAACGGAGTGAGGCTGGTAATAGAGAGCAAGCCATGAAAAGTAACTTTTCCTCCACATAAAATATGCTGTTTTTTCTTCAAATGTCGACAAATTAATGCAAAAATATCTCTTTTTAATAGTAATAATTATAATTATTATCAAAGATAAGTTGGTTTGCAAGGCGGCTTAGACTGGTATCGGTGAATAGGCACAGGTCGTTGCTATAGTAATGTAACATAAAGCTGTCAGTGGACACTGTCAACAATAATTATTTTTTTAAAATTGCGTCTCCGATTGCGTTTTAATTCCGTATTGATAAGCAGTTATTGAGTAAGTTCGATTAAGTTAATAACCAATTTGTTCCTAAATTACTGATTTTTAGAAATGCAGTGCACAAATTGAGTGATAAATACAAATTTTAGTTTAATAATTCTTGAGTTGTTGATGCTTGCTTTGTTGTTTGTTTGTATCTATGTTGCTATAGTAACACTTTTACCTCCGCCGGCGGAAAAGTGAAAAGTAAAGCTCCGGCGGAGGAAAAATGAAACTTTACGGCCGCCTACACAGTCGAGTAACGACGGATTTACTGACGTTTGAAGAAAATAGTATATTATTTTATATGGAGGAAAAGTGATACTTTTCATGGCGCGCTCGTGTTTAACAGCCGAACGGAGTGAGGCTGGTAATAGAGAGCAAGCCACGAAAAGTAACTTTTCCTCCAAATAAAATATGCTGTTTTTTCTTCAAATGTCGACAAATTAATACAAAAACATCTTTTTAATAGTAATAATAATTATTATTAAAGATAAGTGGGCTCGCAAGGCGGCTTAGACCGGTGGTGTCGGTGAATAGGCACAGGTTGTTGCTATAGTAATGTAACATAAAGCTGTCAGTGGACACTGTCAACAATAATTATTTTTTTTAAACTGCATCTCCGATTGCGTTTTAATTCCGTATTGATAAGCAGTTATTGAGTAAGTTCGATTAAATAATAACCAATTTGTTCCTAAATTAGTGATTTTTAGAAATGCAGTCACAAATTGAGTGATAAATACAAATTGTAGTTTAATAAATCTTGAGTTGTTGACGCTTATTTTGTTGTCTGTTTGTATTGTATCTATGTTGCTATGACAACACTTTTACCTCCGCCGGCGGAAAAGTGAAAAGTAAAGCTCCGGCGGAGGAAAAACGAAACTTCACGGCCGCCTACACAGTCGAGTAATGACGGATTTACTGACGTTTGAAGAAAAAAGTATTTTCCGTTCGCCTTCTTTAGACTTCTGCAAAATTTAAAATAATAGCAACAAACGTGTTTTCTTTTAGTTTGTACAACCGCAGTTTATGCCTATCCTTATATTTTTTAGTTTGCATTAAAATTAAAACAATGTTATACATTTTACACTCATAAAGTTTAAAAGCTTGATGATTATAGCTCGAAAACGGAATCGAGTTTAAAGCCGGTGTCAACGTTTCAAAATATAGTTAACTACCTAAAGATTGTTAAAAACGTTGAGCGTAAGTACAAATGCACTTTTAAAATATTTTTTCCAATCCTAGCAATGCACGCCTCTGCTTCATAATCAGAGTTCTAGTTTTTCTGCTATTCGGATTGACTTCGTATATACTATACGATTATGAGTTTTTTTCAAAGACATATAAAAAACAACAAACCGATACGGAAAAAACGCCGGGAACATGGCTGCCAGTTTCTTCTAGACGAGGGGCACCTACGCGACGTTGTCGGTATGTGCGAAAAGAGGGAGTACCGCTGATTTCGTGACCAATGTGAAGTAGTGACGTAGGGCCCAGTTTACATATCGTTTCTAGCGGAAAATAGGGTAATTTTTCAGTTTAATAACAATTGGAATTTTCTAATAGTATATTAAGATAATAGTTTTAAAAGACCATATTTTATCGCACAAGCACGAAATTAGGAAACGACCCGCTTGCGGAGAGTTTCTTAACGTGCGAGTGCGCTAAATGTCTTTTAAAACGTGTATTTTATACTAGCTTTTCTATTTTGCATGCTTTTTAATGAAAAACATTAATTTATTCGAGTCGCGATCAAAAGTTGGACGGGCATCTTGTCACTTTTCACGTCTGTATTATTAGGAATCCCATTCAAAACGGCGTCGAAATTTTGGCTAGTGACCATTGACATTGACCAATTTTGTTAATATCATAGCAAGCAGTCAACAAAAATAGTGATTTGCGTATCGAAAAGACTTCTTTATAATACCAAAATAGAAACAAATGTGTTTTTTCTTTATTTAGACACTTTGAAAAGACGCTTTTGACAATTAGAATGTTGCGCAATTGCTTGGATATCCCACAAAAATGACCCAATGTTCGACTATTGAGGAGCTGAAATGTAAATATTAGGAAATTTTCGGCATCTGACGCACAAAGTTACCAAAGGTTTCACCTTTTCTTACGGGGTAACTCGATTCGGGGGCTTAACCAACAAGAACTAATCCGAGCTAACCCAAATTAATATAAAAAATAAATGTTCCACTTCACGTATAATAGCCCTCCGCTCGCTTAGCTCGCTCCGGGGCACAACCATACAAAATTAACCCAAACTAATTCAAGGCATGCCCAATATAAAAAAAATTGTCAGTCAAGAATGCAAATATAAGTTTTTTTTTTATCTTGGGCATGCTTTGGGTTACCATTTTTTAACATTTCAGCTCCTCAAAAGTCGAACTTTGGGGCTTTCTTGTGGGATAACCAAACAATTGCTCAACATGTTAATGGTCAAAAACGCCTTTTAAGAATGTCTAAATATCATGATTTCAGTATATTGTATTCGTTGCTTGGCAACATGCAATAACTGTACCTACAACATTTCCGTCCTAGGACAGCAATATAACATTTCTGTCCTATTTAAACACCTTTTTTTGTCAGATCTGGCGTTTATCAAAAGCAAGATTTAGCTGTAGTTTCCGTAGTTACGTAATAAACTTCAAGCTCGCTAGATTCAAAACTTGATATTATATTGAGTTTAAATTTAAAACACCGTTTTTATTTAGAGTAATATTTTTCTCTATTTTTATAAATACGTATTCTAATTATTAATATGCGTATGTGCAACTCGTAGGAAAAGCACATTCCTGGACTCTGTGTTGTTGGCCTCGGCTGCGCCTCGTCCAGCAATTGCCACAATCGTCCAGGAATGTTTTGCTTTTCCTTCTAGTTACACAATATACTGTTTTACAAAATTCCATTTGTTGTTACACTGAAAATTTATCAAAAATAGGTATCACTTAATATTTTTTTTGTGTTTTCTATTTGATTCAAAATTTGTATTATAAATGTTTATATATTATAACCTGCACGGTATACTTTAAAGCGAAAAATATATATTTTGACATGCTCTATTTTCTAATAAATGTAATTTTTCTGTTACGTTATTAAAAACAAGCTGCCGATTTTCCATGATACAGACATACTCTTAAGTGTTATCGGCAACAACGCCGCAGGAGCAGTAAGTAATACTATGGCTTGCCTACTATTTTATAAGAAAGGAAAGAAGAAGGGGAACAATGTTGGCGTGTTCATATTTCGTAAACAAATCGGTCTACTAATTTTTTATATGTCTTTGGTATTAGTGGGCATGAGACTGTGGCGGCAGTGTTCTGTGATCTGACAAAGGCCTTTTACTGTGTTGATCATAGAATACTGCTGGCAAAGCTTGAGTGCTATGGGTTCCGCGGTACTGCCTTGGCCTGGCTTGCATCCTACTTAGATGGTCGTACTCAATCGGTTGTGTCGGGTGGAGAGAAGTCATCAGCATTGAGGGTGGAGTCAGGAGTCCCTCAGGGGTCGCTTGTTGGACCGTTATTGTGCCTGATTTATATCAATGACTTGACTTGTGTCGAAATTGGTGGAAGTTTCACAATGTTCGCCGATGATACCGCGGTATCATGCCATGGGCATGATGTTGGGGGACTTGGCTCATGTATCTCAGCTGACCTAAAAAATATTAAGGATAGGTGTGATGCAAATCGCCTTGTGTTCAATGCTGATAAGACAAATGTTCTTGCATTTGGTTGTGATCTGGAGGTTGTCTATCTTGAGGGTAGTACTGTTCAGACTTCTGGAATGTCTAAGTTTCTGGGACTTAGGGTTGATAAACAGCTTCATTTTGAGGAGCATATCTTGGAGTTGGGTAAGACGTCTTCTGGATACTTTGCAGTGAGAGTGGTGAGACAGGAACTAGGTCAACAGATGGCTAGAATGGTGTATTTTTCATTATTTGAGGCACAACTCCGCTATGGTATTCCCTTTTGGGGAGCAAGTACGCACAATTTGCAAAATATACTTTTTGTCTAGCAAAAAAGGGTGAACAGCCTTTTTTGCTAGACAAAGAGTATAGCACTCATAAACCCATATCCATGTATCAAAATTAGGTAATTATTGGTTGAATTTGATTCGTTAGATAACAGGTCTATATTAATGTCACCAACAAACACATACACTCTGTTTTGGTCCACGGTTGACTGCTGCAGTACTGTTTCCAAATTTTCAATGAGTTCCTCCCTTTGAATGGCAAAACATCCATATGTGGCTAGTATCTCCACAATCCGTTGGTTTTTTTGCAGTGTTAGTTACTTTCTTGGATTATCTCATCTTCAATGTGGAATTCACTTTTGACATAGATTATGCATCTATCGCATCTGTTAAGACTACTTTCATTAAAAAATAATCTATATCCAGGTATATTAAAGTCATTTAAATAGGAACACCACTCAGCCGAAGCGAAGGTATAGGGTTAGAGAGAATTTTCGGCGCGTTTTTATATGGAAATGATCCCATTTAACTCTGTAAGTGCGACAAGAAAATATCAAACATTCCAATCCCACACATTTAAACACTGCATTAGACAAAGATGTACATATCGGTCTCGCGTCGGGTGTTAGTCCTGTTCCACGGCGCGCGTCCTCATTCTACCTGCCTATCGAACCCTTATTTGGTATCATTGAAATGAGCGTTTTTTAAAGCTTATTATAATACTGAGTATATTCCAATTTTGTCAGTGAATTTCATTATTTTAGAACTTTTATTGGGTTCGTAGATTTTTTTCATTTAATTTTCGGACGAAGACAGTTTGAGTCCAAAGTGCCCAGTTTAAATATTTAGAGTTAGTTATAGCTTTTCATTACAGACAGATTTCGGTATCGCCTGTTGGAAAAATTGATGAACTGTCGAATAGGTGGTACCTATAACAGTCAAAGAGATTTGTAATTAAGGTGAAATTAAATTTATTTGAGGAAAATTCTGCAGGTGACGAGCCGCCACTGCCTTGATCGGTTCCTCTTGGTTTTAAATTGAGTACTTGTTTTCTACAAGCTGCTATATGTTTCTATTTTCTGAGTAATAGTGACGATTAAGTATTAAAATAGCTCAAATAAGTTTTATTCCTAAATATCATGCCAGATACATTTTGTTCTAGGAATGGTGTTAATGTTGAAGGCGCTACGCACAAACAAGTCGTAGATCTCATCAAGTCGGGTGGAGATGTATTGAGGCTTACTGTAATTTCGGTCACGCAGCAGGTGAGTTAACAAGTAATCTTTATTTCTAACATTTTGTTAGTATCGACGTAGTGCTATTTTGAAATTGTGAATTCCTCATAATAATAATTTTAATAAAGTAAATACGTGTAATTTTAAATGATGGCATTTATTTCGGGTGCATTATTTAAAATAAATTTATGTTTTATTTATAGTGTGTGGGATTATCAAAGTCGCCGGTTGCTAGATATGGGTTCTGAATGTTAGTTAACACAAAATAGTACAATATCATCATGACTTGTTAAATTTGGATCCTTCCTAACATCGAATTTCATTCGATGCGTTGTTAGTTTTGAAGATAATTTTAGTATATCAGATTGTGGGAAAGATACTTGCCAAGATTTTATACAAAAATTGTTTATTTTTTTTGCAAATTTTCATTTGCGAACAATTGATTATTTACAATGCAAAAATTACGCAACATAATCATTGATGGCCCCAATTTACTGTAGAAGATTTTGTATGTCCTCGCCCAGGCTGGGGAACAGCGAAGTACAAAATCTGGAGCTGATCAATGACAGTTTGTGACAAGCATTGTGTTACCAGGCAGGAAAGTCAAACTGGTGAGAGCAGTTTGATTACGGGGAGTGACGCCCCCGCCATCCGAGTTGCCACGGGATGTGGCCCATCAAATTCCATCGTCCTCCCCCAGGCTGAAGAACACCGTAGTACAAAATCTGGAGCTGACCAATGACAGTTTGTGACAAGAGGGGCTGCATTTTTTTTTTTTTTTTAGATTTACGTATTCACTCATTTACAAGTCTAGTTTATAATACATTATTTGTCAATATAATATGCTTACAGCTATTTTTAAATTTTTCTTGCGATACACCAAAAAAGTTCAGTCTGTCACAATATTTATTCACACTATTGCACATTCTGTTTATTGTGTTGAACTTAAGATAGAGAGTCCTACATTGGGGGACATGAAGTAAGGAAGTATTACGTGTACAATAGGGAGGTACATGAAGATATAAACTATGTACACATTCAGTGTCGAGAATAATGTTGTTCAGTATTTTAAAAACAAAACAAACATCGTAATATGCCCTTCTTGCCCTAAGATTCGTCAAGTCCAAATACAACAATGTTTGATCAATGGACAAATGAATCCCTGCTATACTGAGCTTATACCTGGCAAATTTTAGAAATTTATGCTGGAATGTTTCAAAACGATTTACATGTGTGACAAAATATGGAGACCAGATGATGTTTGAAAACTCGACAATAGAACGAACAGAGGAAACATATAACATTTTTAGCACTTGAATATCACTAAAATCCTTACATACTCTTTTAATGAAACCGAGCATTTTGTTAAGGCCACATGTAACATTATCATAATGTGCACTACAAGAAAATTTTTGGTCAAAATACACTCCAAGGTTCCTAATAACAGTAACCTCTCTTTAATGAGAACATCATTTAGATGATATACCAATGGAAGCACAGTTCTCAATCTACTAAATCTGATGGAAAAGCATTTATCGGTATTCAAAGACATGTTGTTAACGTCGCACCATCTCAAGGTCTCAAGTAAGTCACCCCCAATGAGATCCTGATCCACCATAGTTGTAACTCTCCGAAAGACCTTCAGATCATCAGCAAACAACAGAAACCTAGATGTCAAGCGCAGACCCACATCATTGATGAAAGGGTTAAAGAGAAGAGGTCCCAAGTGGGATCCCTGAGGTACCCCCGAAGTCACATCAACCTCTCTAGACACATGTCCACAAACTTTAACTTGTTGAGTACGACTAACAAGATAGGACTCCAGCCATGCCAACAAGGAACCCGAAATGCCATATCCAGATAATTTGGTCAACAAAAGATTATGGGAGACCTTGTCAAACGCTTTACTGAAGTCCATGTATATAGTATGAACCTCAGCACCATCCGCCATGGCGTTTGATATATAGTATAAAAACAAGTTTGTATCCACTGAATGACCAGTAAGAAAACCATGTTGCTGAGATATTAAAAATTTACTATATACATTGCTTAGTTTTATTTCAACACACTTCTCAAACAATTTAGGAATTGTAGATAATATGCTTACAGGCCGATATTGACGAATGTTACCCTTGTCACCAGATTTATGAATCGGCACTACAAACGACCTTTTTTTTTATGGCAGTGGCACACACACTAAAGGGAGACCCTATGGCGCTCCATGAGCGATGTGTGTGCAAAGATGTTGATTGACACGGCTCTTGAATATTTGTAAGTTGTAATTAGTGGGAAACAGATGTCCTGGGAGTGAGATCCATAGTGATGCAGTGCGCCAGACAAAGGAGTTCTTGTAAAGCGATGTTCTAGATGTTTCCAGTTGTACGACGAACTGGTGCGCTCTTGCCGTCTGTCGTGACTCTCTGACAGGAGCTGCCAGGGGCGGGATGAGGCGGACCAAATCCTGAGAACATCTGCCGTGAAAGTATCTGTAAAACAGAGATATCTCGGCTACATGTCTGCGGTGTTCCAGACTATCTAGATTCCGAGTCAACTCCGGGTCGCCGACGAGACGCACAGCTCTCTTCTGAATGGAATCCAGCAGCTTTAGGGTGTGCTTTGGTGCGGCACCCCAGATATGTGAGCAATATTCTAAGCACGGTCTTATTTGCGCTTTGTAGAGCAAGAGCAACTGCTGCGGTGTATAGAGTTTTTTGTTGCGAAATAGCGCACCAAGCTTCTGGGAGGCTGATTTTGCGATGTTAGCAACGTGGTCGTGCCAGGACATATTGCTGTTGACCGAGATACCCAGCAGTCCGATTGACGAGGATGTAGGAATGGTCGACCCTGCCATAATGATGTCAGGGCCCGCTGTATTGGCCCTCTTGGTAAACGTGGCTGCTTGGGTCTTTGCTGCATTGAACTGGACCAAATTTCGGTCGCCCCAAGTTTGAACTTTCTCCAGGTCTTGATTAATTGCTGTAATCTGCTCCTGTCTGCGGTGATGAGTCTCAGTCGCTGGTAAGGGTTTTTCTGATCTAAAGTGGGAGACAAGGGTACTGTCATCTGCAAAACTGTAAACAGGATTATTTGTTTCGGTCAGCAGGTCATTAATATAGATGAGGAACAGAGTTGGTGAAAGTATTGCGCCCTGAGGCACGCCCGCGTTGATGGTGAATGTGTCCGAGATGTGTCCATCGACTGCAACGTG
>JAEQML010075394.1:0-13853 GCA_016904865.1 Pissodes strobi
ATGAACCAAAACAAAATAAAATGACGACATAGAAATTTGCAAAGTGATGTAATTTCGTAAATACCTTAAAGATATACGCATTAAAAGTATACCCGGTCAAATTGCAAAAATAAGTAAAACATGTATTCCCCAAAACTGTAGTTTAAATCATTTGGATGATCATATAAATTAAGCTGTTATATGGTTGTATAAATGTTATAAAGGGTAACTAGTTGGGATAAAATACGGTCATGTGATTTATTGACTCTTATAACTCAATTATAAATAAATCATAAAGTATATCATAAAGGATATAAATGTAAAATATTGTTTAAAATACTTTTTTACTATGCAACTAATTAAGTATTAATCGCCATCTCACTAAATAAACGATGCGTTGAATTAAAAAGTTAATTGTTTTACATTTTGACTTAGATGAAATGATTGTAATGCCAGGAGAAAATGAAGGTAATGGAGATGTCACGTTAGGCGATCATCCGTTAAGTATCAATCCAGATAGTCAATGGTCGACGTTTTTTCGAGATAATGAAGTTTTGCTTCAAATAGATAAGGATGTACGAAGGTAAATGGAATTATATTTTCTGCCGTGTGTTCATTTATGGTAAATGAATTTGGAATAAACCAGGTGATATACCAATTGGGTACCATTCATTTCTTAACACCAATTCAGTAACCAAGCGCATTTTCCACTGTATAAATATGGCGTTTTGTACTTGTTTGTATGAACTACATAAAGTTAACCAAAAAACTTTTAGTTAGTATAATGTTATTTTAGATTGTGTCCAGATATATCATTTTTTCAACAACCAACCGAATTTCCTTGCGAAGAAATTGTAAACAGCAACGACATTAAAAGACTTCATATGCGAGTTCAGAGACGAGTATTAAATTGTGCTGATGTAGAACGACGGGGATTGGGGATTACGAAGGTGAGATTATCAGATGTAATATTATATCTCATGTAGTTATACACCATGGCAGTTCAGGTATACACACACATTTATGTCATATTTTTATTTATGATTCAGAAACTCAGGCGTGCAGTTAGGGCACGAAAATGTTTCCCCATTTCAATTAGGTACTGTACGATTTCTGATAAACGGAGGAAGCCGTATTATAAAGGACTGAAACGTTTCTAATTTACCCGAGTCCGACGATTTGCTTGATACGCAGATTTTAACTTTTTCGTCTCAATAAATTAATATATAAATATCGTCTTAATGATACAAGTCTAAACGTCATGCAAAATAATATGCCTACATCATGTATTATGATTCTAAATGGTGGGCATCACTAGAGGATAAACCCTTACTGCACTGAGGGCACGAAAATATTACCCAGTTCAATTAACCGCCTAAACGGTTATGATTTTTGCCAAACGGAGACAGCAGTGGGATAAAGGACTGAACTGTCTGAACTGAATTGCAGAGTTCGACGCAGACTTTACTTTCTCGTTTTAATAAATTAATACGTCTTTTAAAGATATTATAATTTCTCGTTAAAGCATTTCGCGCTACATTCCCACAAATCAAAATGTTAAAATAAAGTTTTTTAAACACTTGGAATTAATAATTTTTGTTTATATGATTTGCGTTGATAAAAATTTTCTCTTAAATTAAATTGAATACGAACTTAAACCTCGTATCTTTAGATCATCCTTAAGTAAGTTATAAAGGATTACTGTCAGTTAAGCAATAGGTGATGTCACAGATCTATATAGCTTTGCGTAGCTATATAGATATGTGGTAGTATCTTTGGAAAATATCAATCGTATGGAGAGCAAATTTGGAAAAGTGCCTTTCGATCTGTGAAAATTCGTTTATTTCACGTTGTTGCATGCTAAATTCTTTCTTTTGATGAGTTAGCAACTCTCTTAGCCAACTGAGGTCTCAAGGCATTTGTGTAGTCTTAGCTCCGACCCCTGATAAAAATTTGACTAATGCGAACCTGAACCGACTTAACCGCTGGCAGTTTGTTTAGCAATTCCAACAATTCTTTTGGAAATGGTGACATATGGAATATTTTTATATTCTGCAGTAGAGATCAAAGTGGAGTTCTTCCCAAAATCCTGCTGTACTTTAGTTGTTTTGAAGGATTCCAGTTCCCCATCTTTCCTAGCTCGGTCGAATTGTAAAGTTGTACCGGAGTCTCGATCACGTCCTACGAGTTGCTCAGCTCTGTACAATTAAGGGCTTGATTGGTCGGGCCTTTGATCAAACACTGTCCGTTACCTAATCAAGTAAGTTTGCTTTGCGTTGTTAACTCTGTTGTCAATTTTTGTGTACCAAATTAAGAAGGATTTAATATGTATTTTTCTTCCGGTGTTTGATATATGGAAAAATAAACATTTTATTCTTGGTGGAGAAAATGTTTGATATTAAAGTATTATTTTGAAACTCAACTGTTTCGAGCTTCAGTTAGTGATTTTGTATGCTCACAATTAGTGCCTTCTGCATCTAATCTGCGCAACTGGAGCGTGAAAAGACATCTCACTTGGAGCAAACTAACATGGAAGTGTGCTAAAATAAGTCGCTGCCCTGTGTAATTTGATGTGGTTTAGGAGATTTTTTTTGCTACATGGCATGTGTTAAAAGCGATAATTACGCGACATCATCTTATCGACGTGATATCATGAATTCGGGTCACAAAACCCATTCTAACCAAAACCAAGAAATCTAAAATACAAAGCCCACGAGCGAAAGACAAAACGAAGTGAGAAAAAAAAACTGAAATCACTAATTTGTGAGTGCTTTTCATACCATTTGTGAGTACGATTTATTTGTTGATTCTTGACAATTTTTGCTTCTTCGCTATAGAAACAAGATCGTTCTTTGAAATTTGAAAACATATCTATCCTTTAGATCCCAATATATATATAAAAAAAAAGTTTAGACCTATGTGTTTTATATAAATTGGGTCTGAAATTTTTAGTAGATGTTAAAATTTTACCAAAATATAGACAAATCCATACAACTTTATTTTAACCTTTTTTAATATTTTTAATATTAATCGCGTTAAAATTGAGATTCAAAATGTGCATCCTGATTGTGCATAATTCCACGAAAAATTAATTTATCGATTAAGTAAGAGTTCTTATTAATTTAAACAAAGACGTTAGATAATGCAGTTTTACAGTGTTCATACTATTAATTTGTGAGTATGATTTATTCGTTGATTCTTGGCAATTATTAGTTAATTTTATTCACGCAGGTTTACTTATTTTAAATTACATCTATTAATAACTGTTTTAGACCCCAACATGTTCAAAAAAGTTTAGAATATTAATCGCGATAAAAGAGAGGTTCAGGATGTACAGGGTGTCCAATTTTCGATGGTTTTAGGGGGTGTCTCCTTTATTGTTAAAGATAGAGAGTTGCGGTTTTCGCATTACTTTGTTACTTTTTTGTGAAACAAAAGATACCGTGGACAAAATTTTCATAGCCTGCTTTGTTTCTAAGATACAGGGTGATTTTGAAAATATAGCATTTTTGAGCATGCCTCGTATCTCAGCTATCTGCTAAGTTATCGAAAAGGTAAAAACTGTTCCTTATATAACTTTTTCCGTAGAATCCAGTTCCACCTTGAAAATGAGTATACGGGGTCTGGTCCAAAAGTTATCGGGCCCTAATTTATTTTTTTTTAAAAGGGATCCCCTATATATATTTTTTAGATGATTTGGTTAAGATTTTTACACGCTTTTCAAAAATATATAACACTATATATATTTATATTTAATATTAGACCCAATATCTAGTTTTTTTATTTAAAACATACATTTTTTGCTAGTAGGCCATGGCGGATTAAAAATAATCAATGCAAATAATTTAAGCAAATGTCAATTTGTGAGTTCTATGTGGTTTATGTCAGAATAGTGAATTAGTATTATTATTATTATTTATAGTCATACATAGTTGTTGTTATTATTATTAGTTATTATTTATCGTTTTGTGTTATTATAAAAAAACTTTTTTCATCATGGGTGACAACGCGGTCTTCGAAAATTATGAAAAGTACGAAATGCTCGTAACTTACATTCAATGTAATGAAAACGCAGATGAGACTCTGGAATTATATTTTAACAGGTAATAAAATAAACAATAACTATTTCCCATTTTACTTAAATCATGTAATCATATCCTCCTAGATATCCAGAAAGAAGGCAACCAGATAAAAGAATTTTTATAAGACTAAAATCAAATTTAATCGAACACGGATCGTTTGTTAAACTTCGTCCTAAAACCTACAAGGAAAACCAAGGTATTATTTTGAAACTCAACTGTTTCGAGCTTCAGTTAGTGATTTTGTATGCTCATAATTAGTGCCTTCTGCATCTAATCTGCGCAACTGGAGCGTGAAAAGACGTCGCACTTGGAGCAAACTAACATGGAAGTGTGCTAAAATAAGTCGCTGCCCTGTGTAATTTGATGTGGTTTAGGAGATTTTTTTGCTACATGGCATGTGTTAAAGGCGATAATTACGCGACATCATCTTATCGACGTGATATCGTGAATTCGGGTCACAAAACCCATTCTAACCCAAACCAAGAAATCTAAAATACAAAGCCCACGGGCGAAAGACAAAACGAAGTGAGAAAAAAAAGATGAAATCACCAATTTGTGAGTGCTTTTCATGCCATTTGTGAGTACGATTTATTTGTTGATTCTTGACATTTATTAGTTAATTTTATTCACGCAGTTTTGCTTGTTCGCTTCGATAACTTATCAGATAGCTGAGATACGAGGCATGCTCAAAAATGCGAGATTTTCAAAATCACCCTGTATCTTAAAAACAAAACAGGCTATGAAAATTCTGTTCACGGTATCTTTTGTTTCACAAAAACGTAACACAGTAATGCGAAAACCGCAACTCTCTATCTATAATAATAAAAGAGATACCCCCTAAAACTATCGAAAATTGGACACCCTGTACATCCTAATTGTGTGTAAGTCCACGAAAAGTGAATTTATCGATTAAGTAAGATGCAGAAGTTCTTATTAATTTAAACAGGGACGTCAGATAACAGTTTTACAGTTTTCGATACTTTAGGCCACTTCTACTCATTTATTTTGGACGTATTGTATATTTTTATGGCAGTGGCACACATACTAAAGAGAGATCCTATGGCACTCGACGAGCGGTATGTGTGCGCCAAGATGTGCATAATACGATTCTTTATAGTCCTGCGGCACTATGCTATATTAGCCGCTTCTGATTGGTGGGTTAACGTCACTTTAGAGTACTGTTAACTCTTCACGCATGGCCCTCCGCTCGCTCCGGGGCGCAACCAAACTAGCCTAAATTTACAAAAAAAACAAACATAACCTTAAAAAAAGAAAGATAACATGTCTTGCCCCTGATGGGAATTAAACGCAGGCCGTCCACATTCCAAACGCAGGCTCTGACCACTAGATCAACTAGACCTGGTGGAATAAACTGACTGGACCGTAGATAAAGTGAAAGTGACGTTAATTCACCAATCAGAAGCGGCTAATACAGCATAGTGCCATATTACTGTGACATATCCTTTATGCCCAAGATGTTGATTGACACCGTTCTTGAATAGCTGTACGTTGTAATTAAGGAAGAAAGGATGTCCTGGGAGTGACTTCCACAGTGATGCGGTGCGCCAGACGAAGGAGTCCTTGTAAAGCGATGTTGTAGGTGTTTCCAGTTGTACGACGAACGGGTGCGCTCTGGCCGTGACTGCTTGACAGGCGTTACTCGGAGCGAGCCGAAATTCTGGGAACATCTGTCGTGAAAATATTTGTAAAACAACGAGATCTCGGCCACATGTCCAGATTTCGGGTCGCCGATGAGACGCACAGCTCTTTCCTGAATGGAATCCAACAGCTTTAGGGTGTACTTAGGTGCGGCACCCTAGATGTGTGAGCAATATTCTAAGCACGGTCTTATTTGCGCTTTGTAGATCAAGAGCTGCAGCTGCGGTGTATACACTTTTTTGTTGCGAAATAGCGCACCAAACTTCTGCGATGTTTTTGGTCATGTCAGGACATATTGCTGTTGACCGAGACACCCTCTCCCGATTGACGAGAATACAGAAATGGTCAATCCTGCCATAATGATGTCGGGGTTCGCCGTATTGGCTTTCTTGGTAAACGTGGCTTCTTGGGTTTTTGCTGCATTGAACTAGACCAAACTTCTGTTGCCCCAAGTTCGAACTTTCTCCATATCTTGATTAATTGTTGTAATCTGCTCCTGGCTGCGGTGATAAGTCTCAGTCGCTGGTAAAGGTTTTTCTAGTCTAAATTGAGAGACAAAGGTACTGTCATCTGCAAAACTGTAAACAGGATTATTGGTTTCGGTCAGCAAGTCATTAATATAGATGAGGAACCGAGTTAGTGCACGCTCGCATTAATGGTGAATGTGTCTGAGTTGTGTCCATCAACTGCAACGTGCATAGATTACTTTTTAAAGAAACTGGCAAGCCAGATGCAGAGACCTGCTGGCAGTCCGAAGGACGGTAGTTTGTTGAGCAATCCGTCATGCCAAACTCTGTCGAATACATTCGAAGTATCCAACGTAATCGCTTGACATTCTCCGTAGTTGTCAATTGCCCTACTCCATGCATGAGTGACATAGGCCAATACATCTCCTGTCGATCTCTGTACGACAACCGTAATGGTTATCGCTAATTGTCCTGTTGGTCTCAAGGTACTTGAGTAGTTGCTGATTGACTGACTACGCGTTCCATGCCTTTGGAGATTATTGGAAGCAAGGCAACTGAGCGATAGTTTCAGGGCGCAATTGTCTTGCCTTTTTTGGAACAGGTTGCTCTCGGGCGACTTTCCAAGAAGATATTCACTTTTTTGTTGCTAAATCTAAACAACGATTAAAAAACAGGTAATTTAAGATTAACAATATTTTATCTTTTTAAAATTGAGAATTAACCTATTTGCATTTAAAACTGTAATTTTAAGATAAAGAACATCAACTTAAATATCTGTTCTTAAACTTTTTCCTATATTTTAAAATTAGATTTCTCAAACAAATGTAATATAATATAATTTGACGTCAATCATTTTGCTTAAGGCAACTCTATCTTTCTAAGTAATTGTTAACAGGTTCGTTGCAAAAATTAAATTATTTGATATCATGCGATTTACTTATTTTGGGTAGCTTATTTTCCTTTCTCCTTGGCTGCGGTGGTTTAGGGGTATTGTGAATAAAGTAGATACTTAGTGCAAATGGCGTTTCTTCAATATTTTTTTATATATTTCAGCGTTTGTACACAAAATTTATTACGTGATAAACTCACACCTTTTACTATTTTATAATAATACTCTCTTTAATCTTTATCACTCTATACAATTAAACACACTAAACTACTCATAACTTTACAACTATTAGATCCTTACAATTCAGCACTTTATGATTAACTAACTTGAACACGCTCTCTGCCCGCTATTTATATCCAGTCTAAAATATATCGTGAATACTCCGGACTAAGAGAGACCTCTATATTATTCTTGACCAGGGCTGCACGCATCGGGAAAATACCACAGCTCTCGAATTTTCTCGGTCGGCGATGACTCATACGGAATGAGCGTAGATGCGACAAGGTTAGTTCTATAGGGTAGCACAAAAACATTCAGATGGTTGCTAGCCGTAACAGTATCTAAATTTGAATTACAGTGTGTCCCGGATAAGAATGCATGCTACAGGTTTCTCAAAAACTAAGCTGTATCTCATATAGATGCGGATTGCGCCCTACTAAATCTTGGAACATTATGTTTCAGACTTATTTTTTTTAAACATTTTCCTGTGTACATGAAAACGTATTCCGGCATTGTCACATTTTTTCTATAAGGTGGCGTTATCAGATGAAATTTAAACCCCGACGAGACGGCTGATTTATGCAACCATCATCAATGTCTTCTTTTTTATTTAATACGGATCTGGCGCTTTTTTATATTTTATTTTTAACCATATATTATGTAATGTAGACATTTCCGTCACATTATCGATCTATCTCGAGAACGAATCATTTTTCAGTACCTACACCTTTATAGGAAAAAAGTTGTTTATTCTAATGAGTTCATGATAGGAAATGTTTGCTTTTTTTCTATACACACTCTTTTATACATACGAGTACATGCGAAGTCTACTGCGACCGTCCAACTTTCTTTAATACTCTATCTAGGCGTCCAACTGCCGATATTTCGCAATACGCGAATATGCCACGTGTCGCTGCCAAAGCTACCTCGTTGTTTTTGCTTTTCGCCCAGACGATCTTCCAGCGCAAATTGGCAACAGCGAGTTCGCCGCAGCCGCATTTCAAGCGTCCTTGTGTCGATGGGGTCAGGCTTTTCAGAGTCTGGCACCATTTCGGGGATCAAATATTTAACGTGTGGTGGGTTTGCTTATCGTAGTAGAATTTTCTTCGATATGGGCTATCGGTTATGTAACTTAACCAATTCTATATTTCTTAGCGATTTATATGCACTTCGAATTCATAACTCCTTTGTAAATACGTATTGATATGTCCGCGTAATGCGTATGTATCATAGTTATTACTTTTTAAGTGTTAAATATTTTCAAATGGATATTTTAGATAGGACTTTCTATCAGAAAAGCTCCTGAGGACTATGCACCTATGGAAGAGGGAAAAGAGGCACATTGGGAAGTAGTTGAGAGAATATTGTTCCTTTATGCCAAACTAAATCCTGGGCAAGGTTATGTCCAAGGAATGAATGAAATCATCGGTCCAATATATCATGCATTTGCTTCGGATCCTGATGTAAAGTTCAGAGGTATACAATACATTTATTATTCTCAATATAATCGCCCATCTTCCTTAACTAGATTTAGTACCGGCTAATAATATGAATTATGTGTATTATTATGAATTCTAGGCAATTTTATTACATAATTTCATAAACGGATACAGTATGTATACGTGAAAGTTGAAGTCTAAAAAATATATTACCATACAATTATTGTCCAAAACTGCCCTGAAAATCCCTAAAAAACTCTTATAATTTTGGAAAAATTATTCTTTTCGGCACCCGGTTAGGGTGTAACAAGTTTCACTTATAGGATTTTCAAAATACGAGCTTAAATATTTTTTACATTCTAACGTATATTAAAATGTTTTAGAGCATACGTGTATAGGAAGTTATTTTCTTGAAATAATCCGAGAAATCGACCTCTTAAATATTGTAACATAATGATATTGTAAATATAAAATCTAGTCTATAAAATCATTGAATAATAAGGCGTCGAACTGGATTCGTTGTTCTAGGATTTGCCCCATTTCTTAGTATCACGCATTTCTCTTTCTTGACCGGTGATGACAAATGTTAATAGAACAACATAATTCGAAGATAGCTATGTTAAAAATATGGTTTAACAAAATTATACTTAGTGTTAATAGCCGACTTAATTATTCAAATTAAGTCTTTAGAATGCTATCTATACCTATGGAGTAAAATATTTCAACCAAAGGAGCAGGAAAGCACTCGGCATGTTGGAAAGATTAAATGGCGCCAAACCCAAACAAAAGCATAAAGCTACCTGTTGTAGATTCGATCTTGGTCGATTTTCTAAAACAGAGAATGCTCATAAATAGGCTAGTTCTAAAGCGAATTTGTAAATAAAACAAAAACCTTTAGCATTCTATGAATATTTTAATAAGTTATCTTACCTGAAAACAATAATTTGAAGCTCATAAATAAACAAAATATAAACATTAAATTATTGTATCTAGGCTGTGCTATGATAGGGGCAATATCTTTCGGTGCTAGGTGTCGACCTTGCAAATATCAGAAGAAGAACACCTTTCAAAACTAAAGCATTGCATAAACAATTCTAATCCTTACCAAGTATAGGATTATAAGCACAATCTTGCAGCTAAGTACAGTTAAATGTTCACTAATGTTCCTGCGGAACCACTCCGTATGAGCTTGGTTAACTGAGATAACGCTGCGATGAAATATAGTGATATACAGACAATAATAAAAGGATAAATATTACCTTAATGTCCACAATAAGCTATTATGTACACTATATTCACCAATTGACGAGCAACGTTCAATCGTTCAGCAGTTTATCTTCCAACACAGGGGAAAGTTACTTAAAAACACTTACTAAGCTTCTCCAAGCTTCTATATACAATGTACTTCAACTTCTTGCAAATAAGAATGACTCAAATGGTAATGGATTCTAAAACACGCTACGCAGGTCGAGTAGGTAAGCTTAACTCCGTGTAATGGAATAGCACTTATGGGAGATTATAATAAAGCATAGAGAATGTTGGCCGAGTGCCAGAAACGTCTTTCTTTCGGCTTCTGAGAGAGTGATTGTGTGAGTTTACATGCATGGCCGAGTGCCACAAGGACCGCTTACTATAGCGTCTTACCCTTGCCGGAGATGGCCGGGTGCCAATAGATGCCTTTTATTTATAGGCTTGTGAGAATAAATTGCCGAAGATGGCCGGGAGCCAATATACCTTTACTTGTAGGCTTAAGACGATTACGACGAGCTGTCGCAATGGCAGATTACGACAAATGCTGTTTGAAATAGAGATCTTGAGAGATTAGGAGTTTTCAACGCGTGACCGCGCCTTCAGCGCGGCTTACTTGCTTGGGGAGTCGATAAGCTACTCAATTCTAGAACTAGATTAACTCGAAGGCCTTGTTCTTCTGGCGGGAGGAACCACATTACACCGGAAAGAGAAAGGGCAAATAATGTAAATACAGAGAAGTTATATAACACTTAACATCGGCGATTGTTTAAAATAAACATGAATTTTAACACAAATCTGGTCGAAATATGTTAATTATAAAATTCGATTATTAAAGATCGGAATTTTAGGAACCCCTAGAATTATAGATAGGAATTTTAGGTTTGGTGAAATGACTATCCTGTAAAAAGCACTGTGATTGGTCGAATCACCGAATGCGTTTCAGGTCATTGGTCTGCAGTTCGATGCAGGACTGCTTCTGTTGCAGTTGCTGAGTCATAGACACTAACAAGGCCACAGGACTGGACGGCGTTTCAGCAATAGTGCTTAAGAAATGTGCTGCTGAACTAACTATCATACAGAACTGCATGCTTTCCTTCTAACTGGAAATGCGCTAAAATGCAATCAATCACGAAGAAAGGTAGAAAACGGAACGGAGAAACTGATCAACGAGCAGTTCTTAAAACATCTCGAATCGACAGGCATCATAGGCGATCGTCAGTATGGCTTCCACAAGCACAGATCAACGGGAGATCTCCTGACTTACGTGACCTACCTGTGGACCAAAGCCATCGAGAGCTACTGCGAATCTCGTGCAGTGGCTCTCGACATATCCAAAGCATTTGATAGAGTGTGGCATGACGGATTGTCAAGCAAATTAACAGCATACGGACTACCAACAGCACTGCTTCTATGGCTTTCCAATTTTTAAGGGATCGAAGCATCCGAGTTGGTATTGATGGACATTTCTCGGAGGAATTTAAAATCAATGCCGGAGTTCCTCAAGGGTGTATATTATCCCCCACACTGTTTCTGCTCTATATCAACGATCTCTTGGACAGGCTAAACGATTCTATCTACAGCTTTGCAGACAACAGCACTCTTATAACCTCATTCATGTCACGGACTCCAATGACCGCTGCTCGTTCGCAACGCGAGCGAGAAAATCAGATTGCTACCATCAATGAGGATATGAACGCCATCGTGGAATGGGATGAGGAAAATAGTGTCCAGTTTAACGCAGGAAGGACTCAAGCACCTGTTTTCTCAAAAAAAGCAAGCACCGCAGGACCTGACTTACCAATGAATGACAGGACAAACACTGACTCGGGCCTCATCCATAAGCTTGCTGGGCATCAACGTAGAAAACAACATGTCTTGGCGTAATCACGTCACCAAAATCGCCAAGGCAGCAGCACAAAAGCTAGGAACACTCTATAGAGCTAAAAAGTTGCATACACACCTCATCAGGTCTTACTGCTCTATAAGGCCCAAATAAGACCATCTCTGTAATACTGTTCCCATGTGTGGAGCTCGGCACCCAAACACTTTCTCAAGATATTGGACTCCATACAGACGAGGGCAGTCCGTCTTGTAGATGACTCAGAGTTGATACCTTGATAGCCTTGAACATCGAAGAAAAGTGGCGGACCTATCTCTTTACTCTCGATACTACTACAGAAGGTGTTCGAACGAGCTGGCGTTTATGATTTTACTCAGAGTTGTGCGAAACAGAAACACCCGACAGACACGGGTCAGGATTCAGTTACGAACACCTAGGACGTCCCTGTTGCGGAACTCTTTGAGGACTGCCTTGCTATGGAATGGAAACTACAACCTGCAGCGCTTTAAGTTCAACATCCACCATCTTCTCCGCACACGCACCGCTCGTTGAGTAGCATAGGAGTTTGCATTTGTGTGTGTGTGTGTGTGTGTGTGTGTGTTTGTGTGTGTGTGCCGAACATCAAATAAAAAAGATGCGATCATATACGCTCGATAAGAATATGCGTCCTGGACGGAGATAAGTACTGCGCTACCCGTAACGGGTCCACAGGTTAACGTTCTGCCTTCTCATTGTCAGCGCGAAGCGACTCGGTTTTGTTAGCTCGGCGAATGGCAGGGAATGCATCACGGTCTACCACTAGGAGGGACACTCGATGTGTACAATTCAAGGCAGACGATGCCAACTTACAACTGGTACTGTGAATGACGACGCCTTGACTGCGGAAAATGCAAAAACTATTTTCGCCAGGATTCGCGACGGAATAATATATAGTTTAATTTACGAATAAGAATGGAGTCGCTAGCCCGTAAAATAAGGAAGTTATAACCTAGAGTGCATACCATCTCCCAAAATTATAGTAACTTCATTACAGTATGTTTGTAAATGTTCACTATCTTGTAGGTTTCATAGTAATATGTAAAAGAAAATTTACCATGGGCTGTATTCTAATTTTTGATTTTTTTTTGTTTATGTTTATCGACAAGTCTGCAATAGTAGACTTTAACTGCGATATTTTACGTTTTGAGTTTTAATGTATTATTGGCTCTTCTTTGACCGACTTATTTAATGCCATTCATCAACCAATGGATTAATAAATTTGCATATGATATCTAAAAACTCATCATTAGGCAGTTGCATTCAAAAATATATAGAGTTACCTAACGTTCATTGAACACTTTGTCCACGGTATAAATAAATATTATTTGTACTCCGCTTTGTCGTTCAGTTATTCGTAAGATATAATTTCAAATTTAGGAGGGTAGTGTAATTGGATACTAGTCAAAATATCTATTCTGCTATTATTTGTGTCGTTCGTAGCAAATATACACTCGAAATATATTCTGTTATTTTAGAATATGCTGAGGCTGACAGTTTCTTTTGCTTTACGAATCTCATGTCAGAGATTAGAGACTTTTTTATAAAAAGTTTGGATGAGACTGACCATGGAATCAATACGATGATGAGCACATTGTTAACCCGGCTAAAAAATAATGATTTGGACGTTTGGTTGAAATTTCAGCAACAAGATTTGAAGCCTCAATATTATAGCTTTAGGTAAGATGAAGAACATTATCAACATGTATTTATTTATTTTCATTAATTCTAAATGGTATATTAAAAAGCAGCAAAATTTATTGAAAAAATGTCTCTCTTCAAGCGCAACAGTGAACAGTAAAACCAAAGCATTTAGAGATAAATCGGATAGTCGATAATATGCAATATTACTTTCTAGCCCTGGAATTGATTGCCTTTTGCTCCACAAATGATTGAAATTTTGTTTGGATTGTTATAGAGCCACTTCGGGCCCGGCTCAAGGATGTAAACTGCACAAGTGCAAGTTTAGTGACCCTTATGAAATTTGTACCT
>JAEQML010075395.1:0-13853 GCA_016904865.1 Pissodes strobi
CCTCAACACCATTCCTCTTCCTCATCTACACCTCTTCCATCACCAAGACCAAGTAGCCAGCACCTTGAACATCAGTTCTTTGGAGTTCTTCTCTTACCAACAGCTCCTACATATCCGTTGTAACAACACCTTTTCCTTCACCCTTGAATACCAGTGATGTTAATTTTCATTTAGCTTGCAGCAATAATCAACCTACTACACTCACCCACAGCTCTTACTTGCCTCCTGCATCAACACCTCTTCAACCCGCTAATACCGCTACCGAAATATTCTGGCAAATTTTTCACCGTAAAACACTAATTATTTAAATGAACTTTGTTGACTTTGTTATTAAAACATAAAAGGAATAAAAATATTACCTACCTTAAACAAATAGCTAGTTTTTCTTTACTTCCTATTGGTTTTTGGGCGTTACAACCAACTGAGTGAATGCAGTTTTCTATCATATGATGTACTTCGTCAAATTGCTGTCTGCTTAACCGAAAATAATTTGTAAAAATGGGGTCAGAAAATTCGGACGCTAGTGCAAATTCCCCGTGAGTATTCCTTTTTTTCATATAGTTGCTTTTCCAAAACGATTTTTCTCTCTTTGATATGTTGTACATGTAGTATATTCAGTTTAAGGTTAATTTAATAGTAAGAAGATAAGAGGTGGGGGCCTACCATGACAACGGCAAGTCGGCCACGGGAACGCGCCGACCTATTGTAGTCAGTCGATAAATTACAATAAACCAAATCATAGATTAGAAGTTGGTGTTTTAGTTACCCAAATTAGATCCAGGATATTACATGGCGACGAGGAATTTTTTTTTGTGTATAGTGTTTCATATTAAACACACACCAAAAAGAACGTCGGAACCCATACGGAAATTAGTATAATAACCAAAGGTTTAGTGATCGACGCGAATAAAAATATGGCAGCCGAAAATGTCGGGCAGTTGCGCGAATTCGACCCAATAAACTCTGACTGAACAATCTATAAAAAACGCATTGAAAATTATTTTGTAGCGAATGACATTAAAGACGATAGTCGTAAAAGAGCAATTCTTTTAAACTTATTAAATGAGGAAGCGTATAAATTGGTGTTTGACTTGTGCATCCCTGATGAGCCAGAAAAGAAGTCTTATTCTACATATGCTGTGATTCTACCCTAATAGAGCTAATATCGGAACATTTCAAACCTAATTTGTCGGTGTTCACGAATTGTTATAAATTTTACTCGGCTCGTAAATTGCAAACCGAAAGTGGCAAAGAGTGGGCGGCTCGTCTTCGACACTTAGCGTCGAGCCGTGATTTTGAAACAAATATGTTAAAAGTGGTATTAAGAGATCTTTTTATTGTCGGATATGATCATGGTGTAGTGCAGGATCGATTACTCGAAGAGTATAGTCAATATTGCGGCAGCAAAGTCTGCAACTCAACCGTTTAGCGAGGTTGCCGCAGGTACTAGTTTCATTAAGCAGGAGTCAGAGTTACTTTATTCAGGAAACAAAGGTAAGGTCTCTTATAATAATTCTTATACGGGGCCACCATCTGGGCCAAGTTCCAGAAATTCCCAAACACAGTGCGTCGTCTGTGGACGTAGAAACCACCGTTCGGAAGTTGGTTCCTTTCGAGAGTGTTACTGCCATTTTTGCAAGAAAAAAGGACATCTGGCTTCGGTGTGTCCGCAAAAGAAACAGGAAAGAAACTCTAAAAGACAAAATGGACAAAATTATTTAGAATCGGAAAATTTTTCTTTATATAATTTGGATTACAAAAGTAATCCTATAAAAATCGATTTATTCATTCATAATAAAAAAATAACCTTTCATCTAGATACGGGTGCTAGTTCAGTGTTATATCGGAAAAAATATATTTGAATTTTTTTAATGAAAAACCACTGAATTCAACGAATCATATTTTTAATTTATATAATGGAAATAAAATAGTTCCTTTAGGTTATATTACGTGTACTGTTAATTACGACAGTAAGGAACACGATTTAGAAATATATGTTATTAAAGATGCTGCCGGACCACCTCTGTTAGGACGTGATTTTTTCAATATTTTTAAGTTACAAATTTCAAACCTACATTTTTTTGATTTACCGTCTGATGTTAATACCTTGGTAAACAAGTATAACAATGTTTTTTCTCCAGGAATTGGTACTTTTACCAAGGGGTTAATTTCAATTAATTTAAAAAAGAAACCGGTCAGTCCAAAATTTTTTAGGGCTCGCCCTTTACCGTTTGCACTTAAAGAAAAAGTAGAAAAAGAGCTGAATCGTCTCGAGGAATTGGGGGTGATATCAAAAATTGATTATTCTGAATGGGGCACCCCAATTGTACCGGTTCTAAAAAAAGATGGCACGATGAGACTTTGCGGGGATTTTAAAGTCACCGTAAACCCATTTATCGAAATTGATCAGTACCCACTTCCTAGGATTAATGAATTATTTGTAAAATTACAGGGGGGTGTTCAGTTCAGTAAATTAGATTTAACCAGTGCCTATCAACAGATCCTTTTAGACAAAGATTCAAAAAAACTAGTGACTATCTCAACGCACAAAGGCTTGTATCAGTACAATAAAGCGCCCTTTGGAATCGCGAGCATTCCCTCTAAATTTCAAAAGATTATGGAGTCTTTATTTGAAGGTTTGGAGGGTGTTATTGTTTTTATTGACGACATTTTGGTCACTGGTAAGGACCGAAAGCAGCACTTGGAACGACTTAATAAGGTTTTTAATATATTGAACGGTGCTGGTTTAAAAATTTCTCTTGAAAAATGCGAATTTTTTATGGACGAAATTTCTTATTTAGGTTTCAATATCAATAAATATGGATTAAATACATCACAAGAGAAAATTGAAGCGATTAATAGTGCACCTAAACCTGGGAATGTAACGCAATTAAAATCCTTCATAGGGTTAATTAATTACTACGGTAGTTTCGTGCCCAATCTGGCAACAGTGTTGGCTCCTCTTTATAATTTGATCAAAGAAAACATTCAATGGAATTGGACGTCGGAATGTGACCTGGCATTCGAGAAGATAAAAAATTTATTAACAACTGCACCTATTTTCGTACACTATTGCCCAAATTGGCCTGTAAAATTGATAACGGATGCTAGTGAGTCATCACGCACGTTTTTTCGGACAAAACTGAAAAACCCATAGCATACGCATCACGTACGCTGTCTCCAGCAGAAAAAAATTATAGCCAAGTCGAGAAAGAGGGCCTTGCTATAATTTTTGCATTATGCAAATTTAATCAATACCTGTATGGTAGAAAATTCACTTTGGTGACTGATTCTAAGGCGCTGACCACGATTTTTCATCCTAAAAAAATATTCCCCAATATTCCGCAAATCGGTTACGTAGATGGGCTGTAATTTTATCAAATTATCAGTACGAAATTCAGTTTGTAAAATCGCAAAATAATTGCGCTGATTGTTTATCGCGTTTACCCATAAAAAATGGACAGGATTGGAATGATGTCGATATAAATTTTCTTAATTATTTCTCAAATAACTCGGATTTTCCGATGGATTTTAATATAATCAGACAAGCTTCATTTAAGGACCAATTATTTGTAGAAATAAAAAATATAGAAAGTCTGGCAATTGGTCACACCAAATAAATGAAAATATAAAACCATATTATCGGATAAGAAATGAGTTGAGCTTGGAAGATGAATGTCTCTTATGGAATAACCGTCTGATTATTCCCAAAAATTTACACCAAAATCTATTAAATAAATTACACTTATCTCACATGGGAGTAGTAAAAATGAAGAGCCTCGCGCGTTCGTATTTTTGGTGGCCAGGACTTAGCAGAGATATTGAAATTTTGGCTAATAATTGTGAAAGTTGTTGTTTACATAAGAACAACCCTCCTAAGGCAAAAGTTGACCATTGGCTTTGGCCAGCAGAAGTGTGGGAACGCGTGCACATTGATTTTATGGGACCATTTCTAAATAAGCAATTTTTTATTTTAATTGATGCACATTCCAAATGGATTGAAGTATTTTCCCTCAATAATATAACTTCAAAAAATACAATTAAAATACTAAGATCGGTTTTTGCTAGATTTGGTCTTCCTAGGCAAGTGGTATCTGACAATGCTAAAACTTTCTGCTCTAAGGAGTTTTCTGACTTTTTAACAAGTAATAATATCAAGCATATCACTTCGCCCCCTTTTCATCCGTCCTCGAATGAAGCGGCTGAAAATGCTGTGAAAACGGTGAAGAGCGCTCTAAAAAATGCATTGGGTAGCAAGAATAGCTTGGACGTAAATAAAATTTTATGCAATTTTCTATTCGATTTTAGAAATACACCACACTGTACCACTGGTGTTTCACCGGCAAGTTTGATGTTTAATAGGAAATTGCGAACTCGTTTTGATAACTTGCTTTCTAGTGAGAAAAAAACTTATTCAGATAACCACATTAAAAAACACGTTCTTACAATACAAAAACAACAACAAAAATATCATAATGGAAAGCGAATGGCAGAATCTGAAATAAATGAACATGTATATGTTAGGGATTACCGTAATGTACAAAAACCATCTTGGATTAAAGGTATCATTACACGGAAAGTTGGCAAATCCATTTATTTAGTAGAAATCCCATCTCTTAATTTCGTTTTATGGAAGCGACATTTAGATCAAATTAAAAAATACTATTGTAAGGAGTCACAGATTTCTGATAATTTAGAAAATTCTAACGAAGAGAACACTATTACCTCTGAAGTTGTGGATTTGACAATTTCACCCGATATTAATGTTGGTAATGAGTATAGTGACATTGTAATTTCTAAACGCCCTAAAAGACAAATTAAACCAGTGGATAGATTAGAATGTACTTAATTATTATAAAATTTATCATTATTTTTTTTGCTATGATTTATTTACATATATTATGTATGTACATATTTTTTTGTGACGGAGGAGAATGTAGTATATTCAGTTTAAGGTTAATTTAATAGTAAGAAGATAAGAGGTGGGGGCATACCATGAGAACGGCAAGTCGGCCACGGGAACGCGCCGACCTATTGTAGTCAGTCGATAAATTACAATAAACCAAATCATAGATTAGAAGTTGGTGTTTTAGTTACCCAAATTAGATCCAGGATATTACAGTACAATAAAACCATTTCTTCAAATTCTGCGTCTGAATCTGATTCGGAACTGTCCAATAACAGAGCCATGATAATTTAATAATTGCTATTCGCACGCCAAAATTTTAAAACAAACTGCTTTCCAATATGCGCTCGAACTGCGTGACACGTATTTTTTCTGGACTGTCTAACCTGCACTACACTGCGTCGTCTGTGTCACCTGCGTCTCAATGTGCACGGATACCTGTAAAGTCTTATTTGGACCATGAAACATGTAATTTAGTATTATAATTTGATAATTACTTAAACTTTTGCCGCTTACGTCCTTTTAAAAAATATTAAGTGAAGTAAATGCTTTTTTTGCTCATTCAAAGTCTTCCATGTTTTTTTTTTCGATTTAAATGTCGATTAGCCATTTATAAGCCTTTCGATCACCTATATCTTTTTGAAAAACAATGTTTTTTTAATTCCGTGGAAAGAAGCATGCATATGACAAGGAAATAATATTTTTTTACTTACAAAAAAACTAAATGATATAAAATAAAATCTGGGGATTTAGGAAAACCATTTCAATATTTTTTTTGCAAACATAGCCTTTAAAAACTTTAATCTGAAACAAGTAGTAGAATTTTGAGATCTTTAAATGTTTAGCACCTAAGATATTATTACTTTCTCCTGAAACATAAGACTTTCCAACACTACACCAGATTACAGAGGAAAATTCACAATTCCCAAAAAAATAAATACCTTTTAGGCAACTTTCTTTTTAATTTTCAAACGTTATTAACTTTGGAATTAATAATGCTTGAAATTACGTTGCCTACACTTTTAAAAAATTTAAGGAAGTCAAAACCAAACGTAGTCCTTAATTTTGAAGAAAAACTATCTAGCAACTTTCCAAAGCGAACATTAAAGTTTTAAAATTTAAGAAGATGCAAAATGCAGTATAATACACTAAGGAAGATACAATGAACCAAACCTGCCATTTCACTCAATGCTTTCCTCATTATTGGTTCCAGGAACGGTATTGTTCGATTTAGGTGCCAAATACTCTGCATGATACTGACTTTTTAGACTTAGGTTTTTACACACACCTAACAGTTTTTCTTTAATGAGATTTAATTTGTAAAGTTGTAAATTTAAGAAGCTATTTAAATTTTTGTATGTGCCCACTATATTTTGTGAAATTCACCATCAGAGGTATAATTAGTGCAAATATCTATGTTTTTCAGATTATCCTTACAAATTTTGGCTCTTCTAATTTGACTTCCAAGTCTTGTGCTGTTCTTATTTTCTTGAGCCCGCAAGAGATTCCTAGCCTTTAAAGTCCTTGAAGTTCACTGGAACATCAAAGCAGAAAAAAAAATTGTTTTCTCTCTGTCCTGGACAGTCGTCACAGAGCAAAGTTGCAGAATTAAAGCTATCCCGTTTATCTAACTCAGTCAGGTAAATCTCATTTACGTCTCTCTTGCAGTCCTTTCCCCCCCAAACGTAACAATATGGATTTTGCGATTTGTACTCCCAAAAGGTGAAATTGTAGACAGCGTATTTCCTGCTGAAGCTCAGTACCTATCATATTTGGACCGTGTGAAGTAGCAAGTATCTTCTATAAGTCCAATGAAGCAACCACGAATCCATTTTGAGATTTATTTTGCTCTTCAAAGACAAGTTTTTGCACCCATCTCTAGCTTCCTGATATTTGAGATAATAAGTTTTGTCTTTCTCTTCAGATATATTGTTAAATCTCGCAATGATTGCAATTACCTTTCTTCGGAACGTGTATTTCTATATTATAATCGTTTTTATTTTTTTATTTTTTTTTTATTTTAAAACGGTAGTGTTCGGGCAAAAGTTCCATTTACTATAAGGATAAAGAAAAAAATGCGATATGCAAAAAGTTCCAATAGGGTTGACTAGATATAGTTCCAAATTTTCTACCATAAAAGAAACTTATGAGTTCTTTTTCTCACAAGATATTATTGATGTGATGTTATCGGGGACGAATAGAAAAAGGCGAATCATATTATGGAAGAAATGGGAAGGTTTTTTTCTCCTTTTGTACAAGAAGAATTGGATGCATTTATGGGTTTGCTTATTATTTGAATGCCTGACACGCTGATAAGGAGACATGTACTATGGAGTCAAGATGAAGCTTTATGTTGACCTGTAGTATCTATTATATCTCGCAACAGATTCCACCAGATTTTGTTCTTCCTAAGAGTCGACAATTTTGAAACAAGAAAAGAAAAAAAATTATGTTACCTTTATAAGCACACAACTGAAGTGAAACTTCTGAAAGTGATATTAGGAATTGAGTGTTTTTAAGCTTTTTTTTCACTCAACTTTTGCCCCAGGTTTCGACACTTTTTTTATTTTATTTAATTTTGTTTCCATAAAGCATCTTTTTTTCCTTACTTTTTTGCCATCCCCGACCTCGTAGCTCAACTCCTTCGCGTTTTTTTCGCCGAAAACCGCCTTTTTCTAACTTCTTTTTGCCTTATTTCGTTTTATAATATTTATATTAACTGTCCGAACAATTTTCTACGTTTTTAAACATTGAAAATGTTTCTGTAAAAGGGGCCCACAGACGATGAGATCGGTATAGCCACATGTCGCATGATACGGCCGGCGCCGGCGTCGTGATAGAAATCTCAACGTGTATATGGTTGCATCAGTATGGCGCGGCGGTCTCAGTATGAGCTTGTTTCGATCTGTATCGCTGACATGAAACCGAGGTACCGAGCGCGTGCGACTGATACAAGTTTCAACCCAACAATTTGACGTAGACTGTGTAGGGTTTGGTGAGTCTTTTAAAGATGCCAGCGGTAGATAGGGAATTTTGGGAACATTTTCCTTAATATGTACAAGTTGTTTTCATGTTTGTGGGACTCTAAAACAAAAGATTATGCAAATAAGGAAATGCGAGCGTCAGCTATTGGTGATTTAGTTGTGAAATGCAAAGAAAAGTTCCCCAATGCAGACCCGAATTTTGGTACCAAAAATACATAGTTTTCAGTGTACATTTCGAAGAGCTTTAAAGAGTGTCACTTCGCTTCCTGTTTTCCTTAAAAGATTGCGACAATATTACTGCAACTGGTTGGGCGACAGCATCTTCAAAACATTTAGTTCTATATAGCACGATAAATATACTAATGCATTGATTGTTCACGCGTCCGCCTCACTGTGCATGGAGACGTTGATACTTGATACAGATTTTATATACATGTATCGCAACTTGTATCGCAACATGTGGCGATACCGATGTCATCATCTGTGGGCCCCTTTATCCTAGTATAGGGCCTCAAATCGTGAAAAAGGGCATGCTACATTTGCCACATGACGTCATACGCGAGAGAGATCGTGTTAGTTTATTTATTTAAACTTAAATTTAACCATAAGGTATCGGAATCGGTTCAAATGACTAAAATAAATTGGAACTAACTGAAAATAACAGAAAGTTGATTGAACTACTAATCAAAACTAGCCAAAAGTAACTAAAAGCACCAAAACGGGCTAAAACGTATCGGAACAGGTTACAAAAATTAAAGTAAGTTAAAACTAACTAAAACGAACCGAATTTTAACGACTAACCCAAAACATTAAATTTGATTATAAGGTATCGGAACCGATTCAAATGACTAAAATAAATTGGAATTGACTGAAAGTAACCGAAAGTTGATTGAATAACTAACCAAAAGTAACTAAAAGCACTAAGACGGGCTAACACGTATCATAAGAGATTACAAATATTAAGGTAAGTTAAAACTAATCCAAATGAATCGAATTTTGGCGACTAACCAAAACTATCAAAAACATTAAAATTGGTTATGACGTATCGGAACCGGTTCAGATGACTAAAATAAATTAAGACTAAATGAAATTAATCGAATGTTGATTGAACGACTAACCCAAAGCACCGAAAAGGGCTAAACGTATTGGAATAGAAAAAATATATGATAAAACAGAATCTTTAAAAAAAAAATTAAAAACCGACAGGACTTGAACCCCGGGCCGCCGCGCGCCGTATCAGAGTTCCAGCATCTAACCACTGAACCACCAGAGCACTTCCAGACAATTCATTGCACCGCAAAGACATCGGTAAACTGAAGGCTGATTAGTTACCCTGCTAGATCTAGCTTTAAGTGTTCGGTTCGGCGTAAAATTAATTAGCCACTTGTTTGAAACTCAGCATCCAAAAATCTGTTTTGCAAAACATACACATAATTAAGCCGTTCTTGACACTCTAATCTTAACTTGAAGAGTAATAGGTTAATTCTGTTGGTAAATTGCACATTTAAGAGTTGTTATTTGACAAAAAAGTCGAATAAATTTAACCCGGCGTTGGTAAGGTGAAAATATCTTTAATTATTAGGAAGGTCTGGTTTACTAAACCCCATGACGTATTTTTTTTAAATATATAGATGCTTAATTTTTACTATATTAGTTTGTTTTTGTAATCTTTAAACCTTTAACTTGTACAAAAAAAAACTATATAATTGTTAACATAATTTATTTCAAAAAGTTATTACAATTTTTTAATTATTGTGGAAATCGTAAATAAAGAAAAAACATATATCCTTATTTTTTTCACACAAAAATTGCGACCTAAAGGAGGAAAAACTTAAAACATTGCAAATAAAATAGAAATAATAGAGATTCTAGCAAAAAAAAAACACCTCAATAATGATATTAGATTTTTTTTACTCAGTCGCTGAATTTACGCAACTTTCGCACAAAGGTATCGTATGTTCCAAGCATATATACGACTCACATGCATAGCAACAGTATTTAGTTTTCCTATCACTCTTTCTAGGACATACAGAACAACGAGCAATGGGTCTAGGCCGTTTTTGGGGTGGCTCTGATTCAGAAGGGCCGGCTACTTCTCCAAT
Organism: Pissodes strobi; assembly: GCA_016904865.1. Classification (NCBI taxonomy): domain Eukaryota; kingdom Metazoa; phylum Arthropoda; class Insecta; order Coleoptera; family Curculionidae; genus Pissodes; species Pissodes strobi. The sequence goes on from JAEQML010075395.1 coordinate 9,993, forward strand.
TTTGCGGCGTAGCTCACGCGATATTCTTGGATTACCTCTCCGACGTTTTACATGGTCCTCTAAAAGTTGCAATCCTAACATTTTGATAATTTTGCGTCTGGGTGTTTTAAAATCTCTAAAAATGACCTGGGCATTTATTGCAGCTGTATTGAGCACAGAAAAGAATACAGTGAGTGGCCATCTTCTAGAGTTTCTTGAAACATTATAACTTGCAGATAGTTCATCCACTACGTCTACGCCGCATTTGATAAAACACTTTAAAGACAGAATGGTATACCAAGGAAACATGGTCGGGTAGATATTTAAATTACTTTTCGCAACATTCAAAATCCCCAAAAAATCGGTCATTATAGGTCTAGCAGATAGAGCTATAAAACTAAGTGACCCCCCTTATCAAAATAAATCCATAACCAATGCAATAAACATTCTTGTAAAAAACAGTTACCCGATTAAATTAATAAACTCTATTTTTAAGTCACGATCACGACAAAACACAAATATTCCTGATACTAACAATACAAATAAAAATGCAAATTACTTGTCAATACCTTACATTTGTGGTCTTTCTGAGAATTTTCAAAATTATTTTAAACAACACAACATCTCCGTCTGCGATAAGGGATATAACCTTATGCAACAAAATTTCAGTCGTCTCAAAAGCAAAATAAATAAAAATAAAAAAACGCATACTATCTATGAAATTCCCTGTAACGGTTGTAATGGCGTATACATTGGCCAGACATCACAATACCTACAAAATCTGATAAACGGTCACAAATACGACAAAAAAAAACACAACAACCTTAACAAAACATCAAACTCAAACGGCACATAATTTCAATTTTAATGAAACTAAAATTTTAAAAACCGAACCTAACCATAAATAAAAACTCAAAATTCAATTAACGATAAGACGGACATATGGAACCTAAGCCAAATATACCATAATATAATTAAATAATACATCTCTATAGATATAGTCATTACAACTAATACCGTTTCTAGAGTAAGCCCATCAATTTAAAAACACTCTAATAACAAACATCTTTTTACAAATATCGAAAAATCTGATAGCAGAACCGCGTTAAACCTTACACACGTCTAGTCTGCTTGTGGATGTCCTGTGAATTTTATGTATTAGCATGATGTTTTTTTTGTGTGTTGTTCCATACATATCACTATTTTAATTCCATGTGCTCTTTATGTTTAATTCTGCAAAATGTAACTGGTAAGCCGAAAAAAATTATTTGTAATTCGTAGTTCTTGTTTTAAAACGAAATAGTTAACTTCCTGGAAAAATCACATAAAAAAATTTAAAAAATAAAAACAGTATCTCTATTGTTTCAAATAACTGAGGAAGGCCAGAAAGACTGGTCGAAACGTTTTATGATATGTTTTGACGTAGCACAAGTCTTTGTTTATGTACCGTAATCCCAAGAAACGGAAATTAAGAATATAGTGAAACGGTCAAGAATCAAAAATTAAAGAATATATCTGCAGAATGGGTGAAAATTTGCTTGATTATCATTATATCGAAACAATATACAGTGTTTCAGCTGTTTCCACAATGAAAAATTTATCAAAATTCAATATTAAGTTAGCCAACCAAATTAACAGAAGAAATTTCTTGCTTCGCTGCAAATCAGAAAAAATAACGCCTGCATTTTTAAAAATTAAAACAAACCATGTAAAATTTTTTTCGGCAAATCTCCATACGAAATTTTAAAATAATGTATTGAATAGTTTCGTTAAAAATACAATAAAATTATTAATTATTGACACAATTAATAGCATAAAGGCCCTGGAAAAAATCATAAATCTATGTGAATACAGACTTAAACAAATTTTTTCACAGTATCTTTTTAAAGCCATATTAAATCAAGAAAATAAGAAATATGAATCAACCTTTTCAAAAATTAAGCAAAGAAATTTAAATAAAATTAATAGTCTTATTTCTAAAAGCAAGCTAATACCGAGGCTAATACATAGTAAATCTATTCACATAGAAAGAGAGTGGCCTGAAAACCTCTCAAACACCGAATTGCCAGAGTATGCCATAGAGGTTTTAAGTTTGGGATCGAATTTTGCAATGCCTATAGAACTTTCTAAAGAGCTCCCTTATCCTGAAATAATCGCCTCTGTCGAAATGTCGATAAATAAATTACCAAACGAAAAAATAAATGAAATTAGAGCCAACTGCTGTAATATTCTCCCAAATTATAAAAACCGAAACAGTAACAATAGCAATTTTTCAAAACAACAAAATATTATACAAAAAGAACTATGTACCAAAATTAAAAAAAACAAACAAGTTTCTTAAAGAAAATCCAAATATAAAAATACTTAGACCAGATAAATCCAATAAAACCGTGATTATGGATACTGATGTATACGATCAAAAACTTAACCTACTTCTAAGCGATGGGGAAACCTACCAGTAAATTAATAACGACCCAACAAATGCTTTCCAAACCAAAAATAATGAAATTGTAAAAAGATGGGAAAATAAAAATTATATTTCACCAACTGTCGCAAAAAATCTAAAAATTCACAAAGCACAATCTCCAAAACTCTATGGACTACCGAAACTACATAAAGATGGAATACCGATGCGACCCATTGTGTCGTGTGTTCAATCACCCCTTAGCAACTTATCCAAATTTTCCAAAATATCCTTAACAACGTAGTTAATCAAACTACATCCTATATCAAGGACTCATGGCAATTTAAAGATAAAATAAAACCTGTAATTTTACCCGACAACTACATAATAATATCTTTGGACGTAGTATCCTTATATACAAATCTGCCGATACAACTGGCATTGGACGTGATTAGGAAGAGATGGAATAATATTAAACAATTTACAGATATACCAATTGAGGAGTTTCATAATGCCATAAAACAAAACTAACCTTAACCCGGCGTCGGTACGGTGGTTTTTAACTACATAAATGGTACGGTGGGGTATGAACAAACTAAAGGGGAATAGATAGATTAAATATTGTTAATTGTAATATTAAAATTATTTTAATAGTTTATTATAACAAAAACTGCATGCTATTATATAAAATTAAAATAAGGTAGGTGCCGGATTTACGGTAGGCTCCATATACAAAAAAAACCGTCGCCTAAATATAAAAATACGCTCGGAAGCGTTTTTCTTTGAATTAATATTTAGGGGTCGAAAACGCCGATTTTCCACTTTCGAAAAGTTTGGGTAGCCGTTTTGCGAAGTAGGAGCCACGGTTCAAAAATTTTTTCTGGAACCTAACCTGTAGTTAATCGTAATCGGTACGGTGGGGTATATCGTGCACACTCGAAGATAACAGCAACCTGTGCGTACGACGGTTCATCTCTTACTAATCTGCGGTCATTTCTTGCTAGAAGTAAGGCAGAAACGAAGATACACGAATGCTCGCGAACTTGCGTCATATTGATATTCAGTTGTGGCACGGTATATCTCTTTGGGGTATGTTATATCCCACCGTACCGACGCCGGGTTAAAATCCACCTATTTTTCTTATAATAACAACTACTACAAACAAATTGAAGGATGCGCAATGGGATCCTCTATTTCCAGTGTTGTAGCCCAAATGGTACTGGAGGAGTTGGAAGCGGATGTCATCCCAAAATTAACATACAAACCACCCTTTTTCTTCAGGTACATGGACGACTGCGTCCCAGCCATCCCGAAAGAAATGAAGGAAAATACTCTAAACAATTTTAACGCCTTTCACCCAAAAATCCAATTCACCATAGAGATAGAACAAAATTAATTTCTTAGATATGACATTTCACCACGACCACAACGCTTTAAAGACAGAATGGTATACCAAGGAAACATGGTCGGGTAGATAT
>JAEQML010075396.1:0-13853 GCA_016904865.1 Pissodes strobi
GAGGCCGTCCTTTTTGTCATGTCATGTAACAAACAGACAAATAAAAAATTTTTTGAATTTGAATTTGAATTTGAATTTGAACTCTAAATCATTGCAATATGTAGATACTAAGAGCCCTTCAGGGACTACCAAATAAGAGGCAAATATGAAATTAACTATAATGGAGGTATTCATCAAATACGGCTTACGGTGACTATGGCGAAAGGAGCATATTATATGCCGTATTGCCATGAGCAGAATTTGCTTCTCAAAATGTTTGGTAGCATTGACTTAAATCAACATTTACTATGGATTGATCCAATAAATTAAAACTTGCTACTAAAATTCATACGATATTTCCATAAGGAGAATTTTGATCGGCAATTGCCAAAGATAGAACTTAATAATTACACATGGCTGACAGATTTACAATGTACAAGATGCCAACAGAGCGTATGCCGAATTTGGATTTAAAGTCAACAACTCAAACTAATTTCTTGTTGTTATAGACTAGTGCAAAGCTAATACAAGGTAGCCACTTCAATTGATTAGAAAGGCAATGTGAAATTATTTATAAAATATATGGTGAACATACAAAAAATCTCAAAGCGATTATGGATAAGAGTAATATAATAAATCTTATAATGCACGAGAAGCGTTTAATTCTTCTCAATTTTTATGGAAGAGAACTCAACTTGATACTTAAATACGATAAAATAATAATTAACAAATTTATAATACTGAATTAACACGATTTAATAATAGGCAGATAAATCAGCCCAACAAAGATTTTAGTTCCAACGATTTGTTAACGCTAGAACCGCCGAATAACCTTACTGGGGTCAAATTGACCCCTTAATATATAAACATTCATTTGATACGAAACATGGTTTTATTGCACTACATAAAGCAAATGTTATCTATTCTAAACACAACCCTCAAGAAAAACGACCTATATAATCTTATTTAGTATTACAAAACTTAATATGTAGGTACCTATAATCACCGAACATAATACGTTATATGTTCGGTGCTATAATTTACTTTTTACAATTTTTACAAACATAAGACTTTATAACAGTTTCAAGGCACTCTCCAAAAACGTATTTCTTACATATAACACAAATGTCTTTTGTTTCCCGCCCATTTTAGGACTTGACATTTATGACGTTTTTGGGGTCTTGGATAATCGTCTTCGGTGCTGCTCGTACTGGCTGTTTGAGTATTTTTTCTTGCATATATTGTTTCCGAAGTTCTACGGCTTAATTGAGTACGAACTCTCTTCTCTTTATTTGAGATCCGGATACATCTAATATGTTGTAAAAAACATGAATTGGCCATGCACGTGAACCTGCTTTGCATGAAAACTTTCTAGCCATCTCACCAACTACATCAACTCCAAATTTTGTTTGGTTATAGTATAACATGGTTTCAGGTTTCAGGTTTTCTCTTTGGCACATTGTCTATATTGACAGGTGAGTGCATAGTACCCCAAATAAAAACGTTTCAATTGGGCTTTGCTTGATAACTGGTTAGGATACACTCACCATGTTGAAAAATTGTTGTACTATAAAGTTCCAACTTATTATTTTTTACACTATCAGGAATTTCTCTCCTGGCGCGATTTACTGTTCCTACTAAGGTAGTTTTATGTTTTAGCAATTGTGTTGCCAAAGATAAACTCGTGAAAAAGTTATCAGTTGTGACATTTCTTCCTTTTTTCAAATTAGGTTTCATTACTGGGTCCCCCTATTTAGATACGTATTTATGGTGCCGAAGTTTTTACCGTCTATAACTGGGGATTTGCGAAGTGATGCTATTATAAATATTTATATATTTTTTGAAGTATAGATAAATAATATTAGGCGGTAAAATAAATGTAAACCTAAGGGGTCAAATTGACCCCTTCAGTAGTTTTAGGTAGGTAACGAAAAATTTTGTAAAATAAGATTGGTAACCGTATTGCATACTGCATAATATAATCGTTTAAAAAAGATAATAAAAGTCATGAAATTACACACACGTAATTTAAATGACTATAAAATTATCCCACATCAAAGGGCAAGAGGGGTCATTTTGACCCCTCCGGCGGTTCTAGTGTTAACTATTTCTGAGTAATTGGATGCATAATCGGTTGTCGGCCTGTGTTAGAATTAACTTATGTACGTTTCACTCTATTACTGTTACTATTTGCTCCAATTGTCAGATAAAAAAATTGAAAATAGGGTATTTATTTAACAAATTCGATAAATACGCATCAGTTATCCCTTTCAAATTTTCTCTTTTAAGATTTTCTAACCTGAAGTTTTTTAGGACAGCTTTGCTAAAGATTCCAACATTATTCGACTATCATGTGGCTATCCCATTGTTCTTGCTATAGATTTTCCATAGTTTTAATGACCTGATATAATCTATCTCTTGTCATCGAACATTAACAATAGACTAGAAGGTTCACTCTAAGCCCCAGTATTTGCCCCGTCGCGGAACCTGATGAAATGCTGGTTAACCGCTCAGGCCTCGTTCCACGTCTCATTCCGTCTGGTCTAAAGTGTGGCGTGTCGCCATTGTAAGCGCTACATCAAAAGTGCCAACTGAGAGTGGACCTTCTAGTTTCTTGTTAATAATCAGTGCACTTGTTATTCACTAAAATCACTTGGAAACCGATCTAATGAATTTTTATGGCACATGTTAGAGTCGAGAATATTAAAATTTGAATGCCCATTTTCCACTAATTGTATGTTATACGTAAAATCGGTTTAAATTGTGATTTTTATTATATTATAGTTATTGCAATTTTCAGTAGTTAGGAGTAGATATCAGAATGATTTTGTCGATTACGTCATTTTACTCCGTTTTTACATAACCCCTAAAGCACTTTTATTTTATTGTACGCCCCGCACATTTTTTAACTAAAAACTGACGACTATGCACCAAATTCACAAACAAAAATGTTTAACAACGTCGCTGCTCTTTGAATACACAAAGCAGTTTAATTTCAATTTTAAACCAACAAGGCTTTATAAATTTGATTTGCACAAAACGGCTCTACGGGAATTCCCTTGGAAACCTTTGCGGTTAGGTTGGACAAGCACTTTTATTTCTGTTTTAAACTAATGGCCGCTGCTCTGTGGCATATTTGAATCTCTCTCGTTTTAATTTTTAGAGTTAATATTAATAAATGATTGCGAACATCGTAGTATGATGTAGAAAATTGTACTTTGAAATTGATTAATATTAAGATGTTTGTACATCTTATGATAATATACAAAATATTTGCTATCACACCCAGTATAACCGTAAATAATCTTTACTTCTATAATTTAACTCTGTGTATCTTCTTCATATTATAGTGTTTGGAAAAAAGAACTTTCAATTAGATATCAAAAGATACGTTTTATACGGATTAAATTTAAAAATTGAGCAATGCTAGTTGCCATGCTTTTTGCTAGCTTCTAATTTTATTTATATATTTTCACCTTAGATTAGAGGACACTGAGAGTGAATGAAATTAAGTTAAATAAAATTATAATTAAAGATGGCGCGCAAGTGACCAACCCATAAATGAAACAGATAAATACTTCAATAGAAAAATCGGTTTATTACCAGAATATGACTGGAATGGTTTGTTTTGTTAGAGCGATTTGAAATTACTTGAGGTACAATAAATATGGAAAACTAAGTGGATTAAAATGAATAAATGAATCTACCGTATGAAGTTAAATGAAAATGTTATCCAAGTGTTACTCAAGATAACATATCTCTTACGTAATTTGACAGGAAAGCTAGCTACATCAAATCAAACAGACAATATATCATTTCTAGGAATTACCTGTTATAAAACAAGTCATATAAACTGTGTATAATTACTAATGATCACATGTTATAAAACTAGTAAAATAATGAGCAACTAAACTACCCAAAACATGATCATGTTCCATTTACGCTTGTTAAGCGCACTAGGACGTCACATCAGCTAGTAATATTGTGATTAGAATACGTCAAACACGAAGCATCCGCCAAATCTAAGTTAGCGTCCTCTAAACGTTATTAAAGGAGTCAATTTTGATTATAAAAAATACATGTCTAGAAATGGCGTAGAAAACGTGAAATTAAATTAGGGTTAATTTATTAACAGAAGAACGGCAAAAAATCAAATCCGAAACGTCGAAATTTACCTTACTTAATGAAGAATTATATATTTAAAGAAAAAAGGATTACATATTGTCTATAGGGCAATATAAATCAACCAGCAATTAAGTGTAAAATGAATTTTGATCGACAGGAGATATATTGGCCTATGTCACTCATATATGGAGTAGGGCAATTGAGAACTACAGAGAGTCTCGAGCGATTACGTTGGATCTTAAGAAGGCAATCGACAGAGTTTGGCCTGACGGATTGCTCAACAAACTGCCGTTCTTGGGACTGCCAACCTCTCTCTGCAACTAGCTTCCCAGTTTCCTTAAAAATCGATATCTGTACGTTGCAGTTGATGGACACATCTCAGATACATTCACCATTAACGCAGGCGCACCTCAGGGCGCAATACTTTCACCAACTCTATTCCTCATCTATATTAATGGCCTGCTGACCGAAACGAAAAATGCTGTTTACAGTTTTGCAGTTGGCAGTACCCTCGTATCCCAATTTAGATCAAAAAACCTTTATCAGCGTCTGAAACTTATCACCGCGGCAGGAGCAGATTACAGCAATTAATCAAGACCTGCAGAAAGTTCAAACTTGTGGCGACCGAAATTTGGTTCAGTTCAATGCAGCAAAGACCCAAGCAGCTACCTTTACCAAGAGGGCCAATACGGCAGGCCTTGACATCATTATGGCAGGATCGACCATTCCTTCATCCTCGTCAATCGGACTACTGGGTGTCTCGGTCAACAGTAATATGTCCTGACATGACCACGTTGTTAACATCGCAAAATCAGCCTCCCAGAAGCTTGGTGCGCTATTTCGCTACAAAAAACTGTATAAACCGCAGCAGTTGCTCTTCCTCTACAAAACGCGAATAAGACCATGCTCAGAATATCGCTCACACGTCTGGGGTGACGATGCCGCACCGAAGCACATCCTAAGGCTGCTGGATCGCTTTACGAGAACTCCTTTTTCTGGCGCACTGCATCACTGTGGATCTCACTCCCAGGATATCTGTTTCTCCCTAATTACAACCTACAATTATTCAAGAACCGTGTCAATCAACTTCTTCGTACACACACCGCTCGTCGAGCGCCATTGGATCTTTAGTGTGCGTGCCACTGCCCTAAAAAAAAATCCCAAAACGAACATGATCGGATACAATGGACTCGGACTAGAAGACTCCTCTAGGGCTACCGTACGGACAAACACGAGGAACTGCTTAGGTCAAAAATGGAACTCTTTGCATACAAGGAAGAAACATGTGTAAAGCATCAATTTATTCAATGCTTTTGCTTAAAACCCAAAGCAAGAAATATTTACACGCAAAGAAAAATCAAAATACCAAAGAAAAATCAACGCTGAAATCAGCTAGAATCGTTTTAAAGGATGGACGACACAGAACCTCTACAAGGAATTAAAAAAAAATTATCCACGTGGAATCACAAAATGGCGACGAAGACTGAAAAATCCCAGTTACGGAGTGAGTCCAGGTACCAAACACATAAAACATTATAGTTAATAACAAAATACTGCCTGATACCTAAAAATAGGTCTGCTAGATGATCTCTACAAAGATAATTCGAAAAAGTTTTCTACCGCGACACTACACACCGTCATCTTCAGTCACAAGTGTCCCTTATTCGATATCTAGATGAACTGAAAGATGGCTACGCGCAAATTCCGCATGACGTTAATGTTCAAAATGTTACACATAAACAAAGCTTTTTCATCAATATTTGAAACAATCACCCAAACCTGACAAATTCTCCCCAACTAAAATAAATACTCTGGCCATAAATAGAATGGGTCCTTAGTTCATCTATTATTCCAATATAACGTGTTTCCTAATTAACGTCACTCACTGACTAACTAGATGCCGAGGCGCCACCAACTCGCGGCACAAGTGTTCCGGACAATCTATTCCAACGAGAACTCATACGACTCATGTTTTGTGATTTTTCTAACTCCATTACATTGTACCCCGGCACGGGTAGACATGTACCACATTGTGATGGTAATCTCTTATATTAATCAACAATAATTTATCCCAGAAACAAATATGTATTCATCTCGGTTCGATTATACCGTAGTTTAGAACGAATCATTTAAGCTGGTAAGCAAATACTGCTTATAGAATGCCGCTAACTACCACAGTCCCAAAGTAAAACGTCAAATCAAGGCGTCGATTGGCACGACTCCTGAAATGTCGGTCACAAAAGGAATTAATCAAAGATGAATGCCACATCAACTAAACCGTAATAATACGGCATTTTATGATAGTAGATGTCCGCAATTATTATCATTCACCATGAAGTAGCAGGTACAAAATAAAATAAGGTTATTTGTCCTAAAGTCACGTATTGTTAGCTTGTTTTTATGGTCGTTTTCATCCCCCTCTACACTTTGAAGGCTATAAGGTTCTTCTAGAAAAGTTGAAAACTCAAAAATAAAAAATAAAGGAAGTTTCCAATTATTAAATAACGCCGAAAATAATCCAAAAAGCTAATGCCTACCATGAAAAGCAAGTACAGATCGTCTAAGAATTTAGTCAGTAAAATCCACTTACCCCAAGAATAAATATAGAATACATTAAAATTTTAATTCACTGCACCTGTACAGGGTGTCCCATTTTCGATGATATTACGGGGTATCTCACTTACGAGTAAAGATAGAGAGTTGCGGTTTTCGCAATACTGTGCTACTTTTTTGTGAAAAGAACGATGGTATAAACAAAATTTTCATAGCCCTCTTCGTTTCTGAGATACAGGGCGAAATTGAAAATAATGCATTTTGGGACCCCCCTCGTATCTTCGTTATCCTTTAACATATCGCAAAACAAAAAAATTGCTCTTATACAGTTTTTGACGTAGAATCCAGTGGCGTGATTAGATTTTTGCTGTGAGCTGTCAATTTTTAGCTATAAATCAAACTTATGTTTTTTTAAATGGAACACCCTGTATATTTTTCTTTCGTTTGAATGGAAATTTTATAAGCTTTTCAAAAATATATAATACATGATGTGTATTTTAAATAATAAGCCTAAAATTCATAAATTCACAAAATGTATCTCTATACGACACTCTTGATGAGTATAGTATAAGCATTATCTTTTAAACAACGTTATAAGTATTAGTAGGCAGAGATTATCAGAGCAATTGAATGATAAATTTTTTATTGGCAAGACCTGTCAGTGGCAAAATTTATATTTTCTGTGTAATATTGTATTTTTTACGATGGTTGAAAACGAAAATTATGAATATTTTGAAAAATATGACATGTTAGTCTGTTTCATACAGAGCAATGAAAACTCCCGTGAAGCTTCTCAACTATTAGGTATTCAATATGTTTGTTTGAATATTTATTTACCTTTTGGCTTATTTGGGTTTATTTTTTATTTAAGTATCATTTTAATTTATGGATATTCTGATAGAAAACAACCTGGTCATTTAATGTTTTCCAGAATAAAGAGAACATGGAACGTTTATACGGCCCCTATCAAAAACGTATAATAAGGAAAATCGCAGTAAGCGCGGAGGCAACGTTCGTTGTTGTACCAATTTTTTTCTTTATTCCGGAAAACATTAAAAGATCTGGATGCCTTCTTTCGGAATATCTATAAATTAAAATGATACTTAAAAAATAAACCCAAATAAGTCAAAAGGTAAATAAATATTCAAACAAACTTATTGGAATATAGCTGAGAAGCTTCACGGAAGTTTTCATTGCTCTGTATAAAGCAGACTAACGTGTTATATTTTTAAAAATATTGATAATTTTCATTTTGAGCCATCGTAAAAAATACAATATTACACAGAAAATATAAATTTTGCCACTGAAAGGTCTTGCCTATAAAAAATTACCATTCCATTGTTCTTAATAGTCTCTGCCTGCTAATACTTATACCGTTGTTTAAAAGACAATGCTTATTAGGTCGGATCGAAAAAAACTTTTTTTTGAATTCGATAATGGCCCGGTTGGCAAAAGTTGCCATTCATAAAAGTAATCTTTTTAGCCAAAAATTTTTTTTTTTAAATCATTCCCTTCAGGTGCCCCAACTCCCTCAAAAAAAAATTTTTTTTTGGAAAAAAATCCGATACGGCCCTATGTGTAAACTCTTCTTGAATGTTTAGAAAGTGTGTATTCAAAAATAGGAGGCTCTCGGAATATTTTTGGAGGTGCCCCAGGTAAATGTGTTTTCATATATTCTGACTTACAAATATATTTTGGTTACTTTTCACGTTATTGCGTTTTATTCAAGTTAATTAAATTTCTGTAGCTAAAAATGTTATAATAACTATTGTTTCTTTTGTTTCAGATGCCAAATAAAGTAAAATGGGCGCAAAAACTCCTACCAGGAAAACCACCCTTTCTCCTATCTTTGAAACCCTTGCCGAGATGTCCCAGCTAAGACTTCCCACGAATGCGGATATAATTCGACACTACTTGTTTGTCAGGAGTGAGAAAAAATTCATCATGGCAGGCAAAGATCCACCAGCTTCAATAATAGCAACAGAAACTGCAAACACCGTAGTGGACATCTGGAAGAAGTCATCGGTTCCAACAATTACATTTAAAAAAGTTACTGAGAAAATAAAAAAATTGAATACTGACTATAGGAGTTTACTCAAACCATATAAGGGCAGACAGCAATCTGAAAGCTACACAAAGAAGCTCAGAGATTTAAAACTTAGCTGGGAGGGAACTCTCTTTGATATTGCTAGTTGTAAATGTAAAGACCTCAACGATTGCCATTGTTCAAAAGTGAAGAAAATTCCAGCACAAGGAAGGGAATTTGTAATAGATCAGCGAACTACCAGAAACCTAGTCATAGGATCAATTGATGTAGCATCCTCCAGGAAAATAGCAAAAAGAAACCAAAGAAAGATGGAACGATCCCAAGAACCTGAAGAACGATTTGAAAAACGCCCAAAATTAAAGTCTAAAGATACTGCATCTGGGCCAGGAGACTCTGGAAATGAGACTAGGAATCATCCTGGAAAGTTGCCTGACTCTGATCCCCAGCCCTCTTGTTCTTCCACAACTGAAGATGTTTCAAAATGGCAAATGAGGGTAAATCTCACAACTTTTGCTAGGGAGTGCGATCGTTACGGTGTTTCAGACAGAAGCGCTGCATCACTTTCTTCCGCTCTGTTACAGGATTTGGGCATCATTAGTGAACAGGACACTTCTAAAATAATAGATCGAAATAAAGTTCGTCGGGAAAGGGAAAAGCACAGGAAAGAATTGCAAAATAAGAACATGGAGGTAGTAAAAGCGTTATATTTTGATGGACGGAAGGATAAATCCCTGACACAAATTAAGAAGGACAATAAGTATTATTGTAGTACCATCACAGAGGAGCATATATCCTTGGTAAAAGAGCCAGGTTCCATTTACCTCGGCCATTTAGCTGTATCGTCTGGATCAGCTGTCGTCATCAAAGATGCCATATTGGATTTCTTTAATAGAAAAGAAGTATCGATTGAATCGTTAATAGCAGTTGGATGTGATGGCACTAATGTCAACACAGGAACACACGCAGGAATAATAAGACTCCTAGAAATTGCCCTAAATCGCCCTCTTCAATGGTTCATTTGCATGCTACATCTAAATGAACTTCCCTTACGCCACCTTTTAATCAAACTTGATGGTGTTACTCAAGGTCCGAAAGCTTTCTCTGGTGTCATTGGAAAATCAATACAAGCTTGTGAAACGCTCCCTCTAGTCAAATTCGCGCAAATTGGGAGTAACACCATTCCTGATTTAGATAGAAATATTTTAAGTACTGATCAACAATATTTGTATGATATGTTGCATGCAGTATCATCTGGAGAATGCAGCGAAGACCTTGCGAGGATTAAACCAGGACCAGTCGTACATTCAAGATGGGTGACAACGGCGAGTAGAATCCTTCGGTTATATGTCGCATAGGAGCATCCCACGGAAAATCTGGTACACTTAGCTACATTTATCATGAAAGTATATGGTCCATTATGGTTCAATATCAAATGTAAGCCATTGTGTACTGAAGGTCCACGACATTTGTGGAGATTGATTGCATATTCAAGATATATGCCGACTGATTTAAGGGAGATAGTAGATGTGGTTATACAGAGGAATGGCTTCTTTGGCCACTCAGAGAACGTGCTTCTAGCGATGCTGGCAGATAACAGAGATCACATCCGCAAGTTAGCATGCCGCAGAATAATTGCTTCTAGAAAAGAGAACATAAATTCAACATCTGTCAGGCAGTTTCGCGTACCTCCTTTGAACATGCAGGCGGAGGATTATACAGAAATGATTTATTGGTATAAAACAGATAGGTCAGAACCACCAATATTAAAGCACGTCTCGGACGAGGACCTGGAAGGTTTTGTATCTGGTCAAGAAACTGCAGCGCCCTTTTTAGATTTGCCCAAGTTCCCCTGTCACACTCAGGCCACTGAAAGATGTGTACATTTAGTTACAGAGGCATCATCTAAAGTTTGTGGAGAGGAAAAACGAGATGGTTTCATAAAATCTCGAATGGAGTCTAGGAAGCTTATGAAATCATTTAATTCTAAGTCAGAATAAAATAACTTTTTGTTTCTTTTAATAATAATATACGTTTTAAGTTAAATATTTGTTAATAATCACATATTTTTTGTATATCGGTGCACGTTCCTTTTAAGCTCAATATGTTTTGACAGCTTCAGTTTTGTTGAATTTCTAGTTTTATTTTTCTTACCTATATTATTGTTCCTAGACTTACTTTTAATATTTTTGACTTGTTTCTACCTTATAGATATGTAACATGTCGTACTACCGTCAATAAATCTATTATTTCGTTAATTTGTTTAGATTTCAGCTAAAAGTGTATTATCTACATGAAATCGGATTTCATCTTTTTCTGTTAGCTCTTTGGGGCACCTCCAAAAATGTTCCGAGAGATTCCAATTTTTGAACACACACTTTTTAAACATTCAAGAAGAGTTTACACATAGGGCCGTCTTGGTTTTTTTTTTCAAAAAAAAAAAAAATTATTGAGGGGGTTGGGGCACCTGAAGGGGTGGATTTAAAAAAAAATTTTTTTGCCAAAAAAACTTACTTTTATGAATGGCAACTTTTGCCACCCGGGCCATTATCAAATTCAAAAAAAAGTTTTTTTCGATCCGACCTAATGCTTATACTATACTCATCAAGAGTGTCGTATAGAGACACATTTTGTGAAATTATGGATTTTAGGCTTATTATTTAAAATACATATCATGTATTATATATTTATATAAAGCTTATAAAATTTCCATTCAAACGTAAGAAAAATATACAGGGTGTTACATTAACAAAAAATACAAGAGTGTTGTATCGAGCCACATTTTGTGAAATTATGAATTTTATGCTTATTATTTAAAATACGTATAATGTATTATATATTTTTATAAAGCTTATAATATTTCCAATCAAATGAAACAAAAATATACAGGGTGTTCCATTTAAAAAAACATAAGTTTGATTTATAGCTAAAAATTGACAGCTCACAGCAAAAATCTGTTCACGCCACTGGATTCTACGTCAAAAACTGTATAAGAGCACTTTTTTAGCTTTGCGATATGTTAAAGGATAACGGAGATACGAGGGGGGTCCCAAAATGCATTATTTTCAATTTCGCCCTGTATCTCAGAAACGAAGCGGGCTATGAAAATTTTGTTTATACCATCGTTCTTTTCACAAAAAAGTAGCACAGTATTGCGAAAACCGCAACTCTCTATCTTTACTCGTAAGTGAGATACCCCGTAATATCATCGAAAATGGGACACCCTGTACAAGATATTTATTTTATGAAATTAAGAAACTACGAGACCGTTTATGCGAAAATCTTAAGGTGAATCAATGTTGTTGACAAACATTTTCCGATACAAAATCGGAGTTCAAGCTTCTGAAACACACTTAATATTAAGAACTTACCTTTATTTAAGGCAACCGCATGTGTGACCTTCTTCACTCTTTCCGGAGGACTCTGATATAATGGGATATATAAATACTGGGCAACATTCATATTTAAAACAGGTTTTTAATTCGTACGGACATATACATAATTTTAAAATACCGCAACATAGGACAGCTAACTTTGGGAAATCGTTCAGGTTTGTATCAGTAAAATTGTGGTCCCTAATAACGCAAAAAAAAATTCGCCTTATAAATTTAATATGTGTGTTTATAATAAATTTTTAGATACCCAGAATGGTGGGCCTTTCTAATTTTTGTAAATGCTGTTCTCATCATTTGTTTTTCTGTTTCCGCATGTATAAAGAAATATAAATATTTTTAACTCTACTTGTTGAGGATCTGCCCGCATGTTGTAACCAGCCGTATTCGCCAAATTGCTCAACAGGCTGGTCCATCGGCCTAGCTCACTCAGCCGTTTGTGGTTTTATTCTTTTTAAAGGCGTGGGTTAAAGTTTATAGCAGTTAAAGCGGGCACCATAAAAGTTTCACTGTACGAAATTTATTAGAAATTCTATCTCTCTGAAAATCAGATAATAAAATTTAGAAAAAATACCCTGTCAAAATAGGTTAAAAAATTAGAAGCCTAAATACAGTTGCCAAAATAAACACCAGGAATACAAACAACCAGTTTATTTAAAAAATACTACTTGGGTAGAACAATCTACTTTCTTAAAATTTGGAAGATTTTCTTAATATTATGCTGAAAAACTTATGCAATATCACTTAAGCGGACCTATGTACGCCACAAGTGGTAATTAATGTTCAAAGTACAATTTATCAATGGCTATGTTAATTAAGTTTCATCTTGACACTTTAACACTAGGAATTGCAACAATCAAGTATCAATTAAACGATTTAGGACTGGTACTCGATGCAATTAAACTTCAAATTAAAAGGTACCACTAGTTATGGTACTTTAGCAAGTTTCTGATCAATAGATTAACATTACTAATTACTGTATAAAAATTTCAATAAATTACCTCGATGTCATAATGCCAATTAAAGAGAGGAGTTATCTTAAATAGAATATTTTAAAATTACTCAGTTACTATTGCTGAAATATGTAACAACTAATTAGTTCAAATTTGGGAATAAATATCCACTAAACTACGCTTAGCTTATTCCCTTGGCAGCTGGAATATAGAAGACTTCTAAAATGCCTCCAAACTGCTAAACTAAAAGGGATTTACTGAATAAAATATATAGAAGTAAATATAGCAGCACCAAATAAGGAAAATTAAATTCAATTGACCGATATCAAGGCGAAACGTTCAATAACAAGGTTTAAATAAGTTAAATTAAATTTCTGCCATGGGTTTTACATAGAGATATAATTAACTTAATATAAATAGCATAACCGTCTTAATTGGACGATATAAATTTAGATACTGCCAAGAGTGGAAAATTACTGTTTATTAGAGGCCTGTCTCTAATTAAAAACACTAAATAAGTTCAATGAACTAAAACTCAGTATCTCTGGAAGTAGTATTTCCAGTAGGTGCTTATTGGTAGATTATACTTAGTATTTTCACTTGAAAAATTCAAATCGGATTCAAATCACGAACAAAGCTGAACATATTAGGTCTGCTGATTTACTATTAATTTAAATAATCCTACCAGAGTTGACGATGTGTTTTGTCCCCGGTAATTAGAAGACCTAGGCAAGGTACCAGTCGGGATAACCATGCTGCACTAAACTCTCTGTCTGATCCAAGCTGGAGAAGACGGTTGGGCTACTA
>JAEQML010075399.1:0-13853 GCA_016904865.1 Pissodes strobi
TAATATTTAATAATTTAATATCTGTAATAGCAAAAAAATATCTATAATATATCTACAAAAAGGAGAGAAATTTCTTGGGATGTCCGCTTAACAGGAATAGGAATAGGTAGGTAATAAAAAAAGACATTGAATACATTTTTTAATTTTAAAAAATATTATGAACATATTTCACATAGATAAACAGAAAATAAATTCTCAAAAAACATCATTTTTACATTACGTCAATGATTTTATACTTTA
The DNA here is from genome assembly GCA_016904865.1 of Pissodes strobi. Classification (NCBI taxonomy): domain Eukaryota; kingdom Metazoa; phylum Arthropoda; class Insecta; order Coleoptera; family Curculionidae; genus Pissodes; species Pissodes strobi. The sequence goes on from JAEQML010075399.1 coordinate 241, forward strand.
AATTTGCCCATCATGTTACAAACTTCTAGGGTAAGTAGATAGTACCCATGAAATAAGAAAAAAATATATGAACAGCTCAATCAGGTCACTCATTGTGTTCTTAAGCACGTATAACCACACATTTGTCAAGTCTCAAGTTAATCGTCAATTACCTCTCCGCTAATATAATAAGCCGCAGATATACAGTAACACCTATGCACTGCACTATCGCTATATAATTAGTGCCTCCAATGAATTTCCTTCATAAATTAAATGCCGGGATGGAAAAACTTGCACTAATTAACAGCACGCGGAGTTCGCGGAGACACTCATAGATAGTATACACATACCACTGTGGAATGTGATAATATATACAAAAAAAAAGAGACACTACTGACATAGCTGAGCAGGAACAGAGCTCAAGATACAAGGACAAGATGGCGAATAGCGATAGCCCGATGGTGTTCTACTACTACCCTTGTGTCTGTTACTACGCTAAATGAAAATGATCACGCCGATTCGCGCCAATAAACGCACAACCAGATGCTACCATTCATAATATTTTTCCTTTGTTAACTGTTACTGTAGTTATTTTTATTATCATTCAATGTTACTAATACTAACCAAATTCATATGGAGGTTAATATCAAAAATGCTTATTATAACTATGTATGTGTATTATTTAATGGAAATCCGTATATTAACTATAAACCAATTATATTATATAAAAACAGGAAATTATGTACTATTACAAAATTAATGTTTTTAATAATACATATGTTTTACATTACTGTATATTGTTAAATGCAACCAAATAGTGTCCAAATAAAAAAAATGTTAACGTGTAACATTTAAAATGGAATCATATTTTTATAAAAAACAAGGTCTAGTTGCTATTAATTTGGCAGCATATTCATTAACAAATACTACCCAAACAAATATTTATTTATTATTATCGAAATTTTTCTTTCAGTGTAATATTCAAATATTGCTTAACCATCAGTATTCAACTTGCATAGGACCGTATATGGTTGATTGTATATCCACTATATGACGGGTAGAATAGCTAATATTATTCAAATATTGATTAACCAGCATTATTCAACTTGCATGTACACCGTATGTATTTTGTTGTATATAGTTACATATTAGTTATATTACATTTAAACTATATCTCATGGCGTTGGCAAACATTATGTTTGTAGTATTACTTCAGTAGGGGTCCTGGATAGTCTCATCTTGATGTAATCGAGGACACTATACGCTAAAATTGAACATATCAATTAAAATTTGTTTTAGGTGCATGGTCACAAATTAGGAGTACACCTGTGATCTATTAACATGAACTGACTACACAATGGTTGCTACTTAAATAGAAAATAGCTTACCTTATTGGTTTTTTCAAACTTTTGATTCACTCGGGGCACCCTTCGTGTGTTAATTCAAATGTTATAGTATAGGAAGTAATCCATATCTCTTACACGCATATATCATCGTTTGTATGGTAAAATAATTAGATCTTCGTAGAATACAGGACCTAAAAACAACGAGTTTTTGATTGACAAAACGTAAGCAAGTGGTGAGCTTGAAAACGCATGATATATTTGTTAACCTAAGATATAGTACATACCTGCATATTCTTTGGTGGATTCTCTCCTATCTTTAATTTCCTACTTGGGATTGGTATTTAATTTCCTTATTGAATTAAGTAGTAAATAATCGGCAAATTGTTTGCGTCAGCCGTCACTCTGCTTTGTCTTCTTGCTGTTTGGCGTGGATTCAGCCGCAGCGGCAGCCATTGAAATAGCAAATGGTGAGCTATACACCATAAAGATTACGAACAACATTCGGTAACTTTATTGGTATACAACAGTCGTATAACAGTAAATAGTCGCAGTTAGCTAGGTGATCACCATTATGCTATGAAATATTTGATTTGCCATTATACATTTATTGTATATTTGATTTATATACAACTCGTATAACCAAAGTATAGTATTATTGTTCATTTACAGTCAATTTATTTTGTATAGTCGCTATACTTTTTAGCGTAATATAACGATTTTTATTGGCATAATTTTAACGTGATTCTAAACTACAACAAAATTTTAATATTCGATATGTAACGTTATATAATGGTAAATCGACGCGGTCCAAAACAAAAATTGATTTGAGCCATTTTCCTCAGTGTTGGACTTAGTTCTTCAGTAAATCCATATTATAAGTAACACAATATTTTTAAATAAGTTGAAAAATAGATTTGCATATAGAATACCATATACTTATAGTAACAATTAGCATACTACAATATGTAAAATACAAACTCAATCCTGGAGTGAAAAGCATCTTTTTAAACCTTATTTACTTGCCGTAACCAAAACACCCGTATCATCAGTTTCAGCACCTCCTTCTATTCCATACCTCTCCACCTTATAACATAAAATAGTGTGACTTGTGGAGTCAAATGCTTTTGATAGATCTAAACATTTAAAGAATCTAAAATCTATAGTAAAGCAAGAGAACCGATTTCATTGCGAACTAAACATTTGAATAAATCATAAGTCACTGGAGAGATATACCATGGTTTTATGCTTAGCGCATTCAAAGGCTTTCATAGGTGGACCCAACCGATAGAATCTTAACAAACAGTAGTAGCGAATCCTGGCAGTTTTGTACTCTGGAGCACTGTCGGTTAAAAACCACATGAACAGAGTGAATACTCAAAATGCCACTTTTTCATGAAAGAAGAGGAGATCAGCATGTAGTATGTATATGTATATAGCAACTAGTATGTATATGTATATAGCAACTGTAAAGCTATGAAGTATTCGAAACGATCCAACTTCTGCCATTGGAATTGAAGTTATCAGTGTTTTTAAAAAGCTTAACTTCATGGATCAAATATAATTCATAAGTGTCACAATAGACCTTACGCAGTACTGGGGTGAGTAGACCTATTAGAACTCAGGCGCTTTCTGATTGAATAAATTAATGAATTTCTTGCGTTAGTGTGTTGATGAGTCAGCACAAAAATAAACTGAGTACTCATCAAAGACATTTATCGTGATTAAATGTCTTTGGTACTCATTAGTTTTAATATGGAATTCGGTATCAGCGGTATTTCTCGTAGAGGATCGTTTAAGCTAGTTTTACAGGGGCAATTTATTCGTGAATTAATTCATGTAGTCACCTTGCGACAAGTGTAAAACAACAAATTCACGTGAAATCATGCGTGAAGTTTCTCACAAATTTATTGACATAAATAGAACATTCTATTTTTCGTCAATATTATCGTGAATTTAGTAGCGCCAATTACAAAAATAAAAATAATGCGAAGTTATAAATTATATTTGTGTTAAAGAGTAGATATTAACTGTTTGTCTCTGTTTTTAAAATACCACACTGTTTATATTTAAGTGTTTTCATAGTTTGTTCAAGGCGTACACAAAAACAAAATCATACCATATAAACTAAAAATGTTGTTGGGTTTGTGGCTGGTGGCACTGAGGAACTGCCAAAACATTCATTAAGTTCTTGGCCCATGTAAAACAATTGCTTATTCATGAAGAAATTGACTAATAAATTGCCCAGTGTAAAACTAAAGGTATATAATTTGTTTATACCCAATGCTACTTTATCATATTTTTGCTGCAAACGGGGCGGCGGCGGCGCGGCCGCGGCGCAGTGAGTATAAAAAATGCGAATTAATAGACAATTGGATACGGTGACCCACCTCTCTTTCTCCACACGCCTCTGAACTATACCCTTTTCTGCTTTATGCATTTATGAATGAGTTTCAGCTGTAAGTGAATATTGATAGACAATTATTTGTAGCTGTATGCAGCTTGGTTATCGTGCTATGTTGGGGTTTGGAACCTTCGGCAAAATGCACTAAATCGGAGTTTTATCCACAATACCGAAACAGAATTATTGCACATTCAGTTTTAATCATCTCCTGATGATGCTAACATGGTTAGCCAAACGCGCGTCGAGTGCAATAATTCTGTTTCGGTATTGTGGAAAAACTCCGTTTTAGTTGGTTAGCGTGGTTTTACATCTATAGACTCTGGTTTTACAAAGAAAAGTATTTTATAAATGCTTATGTTGTTTTTGGTTGGGCACCTGGATGAGCACTCTACATTTTAGGGAGGGCACGTGCCCATCCAGGCCCTCCCCTTGGCGACGCCACACCATAAATAAAATATACTCTTTTTGACTAATATATATTGTTATAGATAGACAATTGGATACGGTGACCCACCTCTCTTTCCCCACACGCCTCTGAACTATACCATTTTCTGCTTTATGCATTTAAATAAAAACATTGACAAATTATGGTAAAATGAGCTTCGTTGGCTCTAAAACCTCAGAAATCGACCTAATATCAAGCTCACAAGATGATTTCAGTGTATAGTAGATCATCCACTCATTGTTAATCATAATAAATGAAGATGCTCGAAAAAAGTGGATAATTCACTGTTGAATAATTTCTCAACACGACTGTTTTTGAACAGATGGTAGATGTTGTAATTTGACTTCATGGATGAGTTTGACACGATAAGTACTTTTCAACACTAGTGTTGAAAAGCTGATTTCAAGACACGTGTGATATTAATCGTTTCCTTAGAGATATAAAGAGTACTTTTTGTATCATTTTCATATATGGTCTTTGGAACAATAGTGTATACCGAGGTGTATACCTACTACCAAAGACAATAGTAGTATTGTCTTTGCTACTACTCACGTGAGAGTACATTTTCAGCTGCAGATTTACACACTTGGCTACCTCGTCACTTGAAAACTAGTACTTTCCACACTCGTATATAATATACTATTACACATTGCACTTTTCCTTTCTCCTTATGGTCGTTGGATTCTACTCAGAAATAATTCACAACCGTTTTGAGTAGATACTAGATACAAGCCCAAACGGTTTACCATCAGCATTTCAAATAATTATTCTACATAGACACCTGTTTATTTCTTAAGCTTTATTTTTCGAAGTTATATGACATTTTCGCCCTTTTTATGAAAATAATTTAATTTTTTTGCTGAAATAAAGGTGAGCTTGTACAGGGAAATAACATAATAAAGACCGGATTATATGCAACCGAAAACCTTAAGAACATGCGCATATATATGCATATTTAAAAAAAAATTATGCAGGATACATGCAAAAACATAAATATGCAGTAATAAAGCAATTAAATTTTGATATTCTAAATTAAATTTTCACTAAATTAGGGGATTGAGTATTGAAGAAAAATAAATAAAAGTTGTATTATACTTTATTAAATCACATATACAATTTTCCTATATCAATTTATATCAAACTTAGTTAATATTAATTTGAATAATTATAAAACGCGCCAGTTATTACTTGTGCTTCAAGGTTTTTAACTAAAAATTTTTAGTGTCTATCACTAAGGACATGCGTTTGTACAGGGTTGTAAGTTATTATGAAATGACACATTATCTCAGAATCTACGGGGTCTACCAAAAAAAGTTTAATATAAAAGTTATTTGGATTTACTTAAATTTTTAAAATATTATATTTTTATATATATTTTCGTGGACAATTATCAACTTCCTTATATTAAATAAAATATCCTATATATTAAGGGATTTTTGAATTCTTCAGAAAATTCTAGATTTAATTTTATATATAATATCTTATACTTAAGACTAACCAAGAGTCTAACCGTTCTTGACATATTTTTAATTTTATGTCAAAAATGACGTTTGCAGGTCTAACTTAACTACCTATCAATTTCTCCAATTGAAAGCCCTTATTATTTAATTGGAGTTGGCTTTTTTTTGTAGAAGGGGATCTACTTTAGTAGTCTGTGTTGGCATTTTTATAATAAATAAATACAGGGTCATCAAAAATTAACATTAAAAATTTAAATGAAAAAATCGTTAGAAGTAATTTTTTTCAAATGGAAACCCCTATTTTTATAATTTTGTCTTATTTGGCATTAAAAATAAAGGCGACTTTGTATAAGGTTATCTATCCGAAAAACTTGTAGTTTTTGAAATATTGGCAATTTTGACATTTTTCTATTGTAAATATGCTATACGGTTCCAAGTTTATTAGTTGGCCATGACGGCGAGACGTGGCGAAAAAAGAAACAATCGAGCACTACATAAATGACACTATTTCTTGTCGCCTGACAATAAACCTACTTATTACCCCCATGATACAATAACAGGGAAGGTAGGATATTGCGCAGACAGCCGAACAGCTGTCAACTTTTGTGACGTAGAAAAGAGAGTAAACATGGCGTCTTGTTGTATTCTTTACCATTGAGCTTAGTGTGTTTCTTGGGCTTTTTTCCTATTTTTCGGTTTCTGCGTGGATAATATCAGATTTAGATATTGTGTGGTGTGAAATATAACTTTTTTGCAGTGTTTGGTGCTAAAAGTCTTATATTTTATTGGGTAAAGAAGTGAAAATTTGACAATTAAAAATGCGTTGTGCCGTGCACAGTTGTAATAACATTGATAATCAAGCGCAGAACTTTGATAAAAGTATTAGATTTCATACATTCCCTAAAGATACTTTGTCGCTAAAAATTGTGGGTAAACGCTTGTTGCCGTAGTGATAGTTTTAATCCTAAAACGTCCCGAATATGCTCAAGACATTTCAAGGACGACGACTTTGAAAGAAAATTGATGCATGAACTTTTGAATTATGACTCAAAAAAGGGGCCTAAGCTAAAGTGTGATGCAGTGCCCACGCTCAATTTGCCAAAATCATAACAACCATCAAGGACCGGGCAAAAACGACAAGAAAGAGCCACCAATAGAGGTGCCAAGTATGTAGAAGGACTTATCCAATCACAAACAACAAGGTATATCAAAATAAAAATATATTATTTATTTATGCACTAACCCTTTAATAGGTATTTAATAATTAATGACGGTGGAGCTAAACAGGTTTAAAGGACAATTTTTAAAATCTGGTGATTATTATGAGTTTATTCACAAATAAATGATTGCCGGATGGACCAGTAATAAAGTTTAGCCCCACCATCTACAATTTTATTAATTGCTCAAACATTAATAAAGTTGCAAATTTTTGTGGATAGTATTTAATATTGATTTTGAATCATTCTCCTTATTTATTTTATTATGTATTTTGAAACAAAACTCATAGAAACAACAAAGTCGGAGGAAAATTCAGTATTTTTTTAGTGTATTCGTGTTGTAGGTACTCGGAATCAGAGGTATGATTTAAGATTAATGTTGTGGCACAGTAGGTTAATTAATTGTATGATAACATGTATGTTTAATGGCGTTGGTTAATTGAGGATTTCATTACATTTGTAGCACTAACGAGCAAGAAACGGAACCTTCTACATATATAACTGCTAGCAGTGAATCTTCTCAACCAGATATTTTGTTAAGGTTAGGTGATAGACATCCGGTCAATGTATCAGTTGGGTAAGATTTGGTTACTTTTTTTTTAGAACATACGTTGTGATGATTCTATCTGTAAACGTATATCTATGAATGTATATGTAATATGTGTGCTAATAATATCTAGTTAGTTCTAATTTACTACAACTAGTTTTTGTAGTAAATTCAATAGTTCATTATTGATTTTTCATGTGTGTGAGTGTGTGATTTATTACTTAAATTATTTATTAAAATATGATGCCCTTGAACATGTAACAGGATATATATGTCATAAACTGAAGATTCCCACTGTAGAAGAGACCAGTCCATCATTTACATGGACTGATCAAGTCTACGAGGGTGGTCTGAAAAAAAACCTGAAAAGAATTGGTTCACAAGGTGCATGAGTTGGAAAAAATGTTCAGTAACGTCAATGGTGACACAATTAAAACTAGAAAGAGCTATTTAAAATTGTAATGAATCTTGCCCTAGAAATAGGTTGTGATGATAAAAGTTAAATTATTATTTTTTAGGCCTAGGATGTATTTTAGAATTAAAAATCTAAATAATGAGATCAGGGACAGTGCACCTCAAAAAAACGGAAGTTTGCCAAAATAACAAAATAATATTTTTATTGAAAGTTCTTTTCTAACTTAGGTATAAGTTTTACATCATTTTAATGCCGATTTGGTTATGATTATTTTCATTTTATACCGTTATTTTATTTTATTTGACATCTATGTTGGGATTTGGTTTTGATAACGAAATCAAACAAGAATATTTATAGGTTTAACCAAGCTTTGCAGGAATCAAAATTATTTTCAATATAAAAATAACTATTACCAAAAACTTGAAGGCATGACAATGGCCAACTGTTTATCACCGTTCTTAGGTAGGTAATCTTTTCATAAGTAAATTTGAAAATGAAATCAGTCAGGAGTTCAATTATTTTCCAAGGTTATGGTACAGGTATGTAAATGACATTTTTGCGATTTTTGAGACGAAAACTTCTAATATCCAAGATTTTGTAACAAACAACAGCTGCTTCCGCACCATTAAATTTATTTATGAAGTCGAGAACAATGGTCAATAACCATTTTTGGATAGTTTAGTAATTATAAATAGGAACACACTGAAATTTAACATTTATAGAAAAAGTACTGCCACTAACTGATATATTTCTAATGACTCCTTTCATGTGACCAACACAAAATGGCTAGCTTTCATCTTTTAGTACAGCGTATGGTTAACTTTCCTCTCAGCAGAGAACGATTTAATAATGAAAAGGAGACAATTAAGAATATAGCAAAAGTTAATGGTTTCAATGCTAACTTAATAAATATATTATTTTACTTCTTTCGTTAATCAGGATGAAAATAGACAATATGTCTCAATACCATATACTCCTCATTATACTCCGCTCCAAAAAGTTCTTAGGTTTAAAATTAGTATAGCAAACTCAGTTTAACATTAAGAAAGTATTAAGTAGTCCAACGACGAAATTGACATATTGGAACAAAGTGGAATTTATGAAATTGGATACATGGATTCTAACTAAAAATATGTTGGGCAAACTAGAAGATGTATATAAACGAGATCAAAGAACACCTAACTCATTTAAAGTATGGTATAGCAGAAAAATTAAGTGTTGTCGAGCATGTTTTTGATAATGATCATAGAATAACCATTCAAAATTTAACATTAATTCATAATGTATTCATACGACAGTATGAAAGTTATTAAATGTAAGAATAGTTTAAATAGAGATAAAAGGCCTATTCTGTACAATCCATTGTATTGGTTGATTGAGCATGACCACTAGGATTCCAGGATTGGTTCTTTTATAAAATGGAGTTTCGCAGATTTTAAGTTTAGCTTTAATCATCTCCTGATGATTAAAGCTAAACGCAACGCGTCGAATGCAAAATTATTTTTCGGTATTGTGGATAAAACTGTGTTTTAGGTCATTTGACAAGCTTAACATTATACATAGATCAAGTAGATTAGTAGATATAATGTTTATTTGTTCTATTTGTTTAATTATAATGTATATTTCTTGATACCTGTTTTAATTAAAAAAGAAAAAGTTCTATGTTATTAAAAAATATAAGCTTTTATTTCTCGTTTTATTCTGTGTAAATGTATCACTGAGAGTGGTCATGCATGTGTGCTGTTGAATGTACTAAAAAAAAATCTGATTGTAAATTCTTGCCACAATCGGCTAAAGCGGAAAAATCCATATCCTAAAGAAAAAAAAATAATAACGTGAATCATTCAAAGTTACCTTTAATTAATCATCCAAAACTTCATTTACTAGATTATCCATCAAAATAAAACAAACTATTCACTTAAATCTAAAATTTGCGTATATATTGCGGTTGTTACCATTATAATTTAAAGGGCTAACTCTCTTTGTGACGTCATGCGCAGACAGAGACGATTTTGAAACCGCTGAGTATCCTACCTTCCCTGTTATTGTATCATGTATTACCCCGGCCGGGACGATTAAGTTATTAACCTTTCGTCGGGCGCAGCTGTTCTAGTAGATACAACAGTGTTTCTTTTCCTCCAATGTGTCTAGAAATGTAAAACGCTGGCGAATGGCAGTGTTCTTCTCTATGCTAAAAATGCGATATTTATAATTTGTAAATTATAACATAATCAGGTGCAGTGTATCCACTTGCACATCAAACCTTCGAAGATAAACTGCCACGAACGTATCGATAGCTAGTCTGTGGGGATTTTAACACTATAGGTTACCATAAACGTTGCAAAAGAAAAAAAAATTAATGTTAGTTTTTGATCACCCTGTATTTATCTATTATAAAAATGTCAACATAGGCCACTAAAGTAGATCCCTTTCTACAAGAAAACCAACTCCAATTAAATAATAAAAGGATTTCAATAGGCGAAATTGATAGTTATATTTAGACCTGTAAACGTAATTTTTGACATAAAATTCAAAACATGTTAAAAAACGGTTAGACTTAGGTATAGGACATTATATATAAAATATAGCTAGAATTTTCCGAGGAATTTAAAAATGCCTTAATATACAGGGTATTCTATTTAAAATAAGGAAGTTGATATTTGTCCACGAAAATACAATATATATAAAAATATAATACTTTTTAAATTTAAGTAAATCCAAACAACTTTTGAGATAAGGTGTCATCCCATAATAAACGGGCCACCCTGTACAAAGAAAACGATCTCTCTACATCTACTGAAGTTATAGGGCAAAATTATATTCTTGGAACTAAAGCAGGTTCAAGAGCAAAATTATTTACAGTTTTCCCTGACATTATGTTTACGACCTACCTTAAAACCTGTATTTTTTTCTATTTAACTGTCTTATTTTGACACTACTGTTTTGTCCTACCTCGTACTTGTTTGCAATTTTGCACACATGTTTCTATTATATTCATCGACTCTGGTAGACTTGAACTCTTGAACACAATTCTTCCAGTTGCAAAATACTGTCTGCTAGAAATACATAGTTGCACTAAATATACATTAACTGTTGTTCCACTTTAACATTTTGAAATATTTTTTATACTTTTGGATGCACTGTGAATCATCAGGCATTTGTGACATTAAGTCTTTCTATTTTAGGAAATTATCTCCATAAAATATTGCCGCACGAATTCATGTACCCTATCGGGTCACGACAGGCTCAGGTACCTAGTAATGGTACTTCAGTCAAATTCGCCTTATAAAACGGCACTCTTAATGGGACCTTTATGAATATTTATTTCACATTTGCTATTAGGTCATTTAGCAACGAGAAACAAGCTCTAATAATTTCCACAACCCTATTTAATCCGTGAGCTAGGCCAGTTACATGAATTTAATTTTCATAAAATATTTTTAAATTCTGTCCTGCCTTTACCATATATGGCGCAGCATCCGACAACAGGACAAGAAAGAACTGAATTCGGCAAAAAGAAATGTGTTGAATGTTTCTTAAATAAAACGGGTAATGTAAGGTTGTTTGTTTTTCCAGTTCTTTTTACAGTTATGAGGTAAGCTTTTCCAGGTTCTTCTTCTGTGAGTTTTCCGATCATTAAATTTACTATGCAACGACCACACGAATTGGTTGTTTCGTCGACGAAAATATACATAGTTACCACCAATTTCGTTCTTTATTCCATCTAGCACGGTACCAAAGACCTTTCCAACGACGTTTTTCCTTAATGTTGATTCGTCTGGAGCATAAAATTTTGAACATTTTTGCAGACTTTTTACTGCCTCAACGTTGACTGAATGCGACCTGACTTCATCTATTATCCTTAGCAATTTGAACCGGCGTCTTAATATTTTGTTGAACTATTTGGAATTTCTTCAAGCAGGAAACATGATCGCCGTCAAAAACAAGTTCTGGATAAGGCTTGTTCCACGAAGTACATCGTATTTTCGACATAATCACCACTTTCGTTTTCACTTCACTTTGTTTGGGTGTACAATACTAACTGCGGCTACGACAAATGACAACTTCAATAATACTGGTAAACTGTAACAAATGTGAACAAATAAATAATTTATAGAGGGGTATAAGATGTAGGTAAAGAAATTATATAGTTAAAACATCTGACCAAAAAAACTACAGACTAAAGCAATTTCTCAATAGAACAATAGTTTATTGCTTTATGTAATTTATTACTTTATTAACCCATTTATTGCCCTCTTAGGAAAATCCCAATCTAAATCGAGTTCAGCTGTTCAGGCGCCGAACCATTCAGGCGGCGCGGCGGCCGGGGACCATAAAACGTAAGAAAATGACATAGAAATCCCAAAACATGCTTGGATATGTAATAGTTCTTAAAATATACATTTCTCCTTCAAAAACACAAAAATATGCGAAAAATGGATAACAAACACAACATAAGAAATAATAGTTATTTATACACCAAGTGAGCTAAATAAGTGTTTAGTTTTAGGAAGAAAGTTTAACCCCCGTGCCGAAGGGCGAGTGGGGTAATTTCTTCGAATGAATAAAGATTTAACTCACGTGATGTATACAAAATTTTATCTCATTTTGAGGGAAATTCAAAAATAAACTAGAATAGGGAATCGATATATGAAAAAAATTCATTTAGTAGCATAAGAAAGCGCGATTGTTAAGACTATGGTAGATAGGTTAGATGGCTAGGATATTACCATTTTAAAGCCAATAGACAATGGTATTACCAAAGACAATTCAATGTAGATTGTCTTCGGTATTAGTATATAGTTGTTCGTCTAAAAGTTTAATAGAATAGAGAAAGACGCCAGAATGAAGTATATTGTAGCATCTTTTTATTTTAAGTCACTAAGTTAATAACCGTCTACTTAGCTTTATTGTTATGCGTTCATTATCATCATTTTTAAACGTGGAAATGGAATAAAATGGTTAATATTTATTTCTCCTGCTCTATTTAAACATTACGAAGTTTGTTAGCAAATAACCAAAATTATTATTTATGACTCCAAATGGCAGTTGCTGGTAAACTCACATAATAGTATATTATGATATAAGTGTATAAGAGGGCCTTTAAAGCACGCGCGACATATGTCAAAACACGACGCGCAGCGGAGTGTTTTGTAAGTCGCAAGGGCTTTAAAGGCCTCTTATACACGTATATCATACGCTATTTTTTTTATTACGAATGCATCATAATCTCAAAAATGTTTTAAATATTAAACTTAAGGGATATATTGACGAATATATTAATCTGTCACATTTGACATGATCAAATATTTCTATAGAAACCTTTAAAAAAGTAGGCGCATCATAAACACGCTGCAGCGTGCGATAATCGTTGATTATGATGCATGCGTAATAAAAAATAAAATAAAACGTTAAAAGATAATCAAATTTAAAATTATTTCTTAGGTTTTATTTTCTATATAAATAGGTGTTATATGTATCTTATTTTATTTTATGTTATGTTTTATGTTATGTTATTAGCTTCTATAAACTCACCCTAATCATTCATATCACGGGCCGTGGAACTGACAGTGTTGTTCCATGTTCCAACAGCCTGTCAGATTGATTGCAAAGTAGGAAATAGTTTATCAGCAGAGCAGATCAATTGACGAGTTTCTGGGAAAAACAACATTCGTCACTTTTTGCGTGAAATTGAATCGAACGCTACTACGTTTAATAAAATACTGTTGCCTAACCTTCGAATTTCCCGTAAAAATACACATCACAATCAGAGGCGATACAAGATTCGTCCGTTCGATATAAA
>JAEQML010075400.1:0-13853 GCA_016904865.1 Pissodes strobi
TTGGTTATTCTTACACATGTTTCGTTAATCATTAATCAATTGATTATCCATATTATATTGCATATCAAGTGTTGAAAGTACTAGTTTTCAAATGAGGTTGAAAACGTACTTACACGCGAGTAAAAGCACTAAGAAATCAATCAATATCATACACGTGTTCAAATGAACTTTTCAACTCTAGTGTTAAAAAGTACATTTCTAATAGTTTAGTTGTAAAGTTGAGGGCTATCAAATTGACACAAACTGGTCAAACAGAGTCCTGTCGAAAATTTTTTTAACATGCGTATAATCTAAGGCACTTTCTAGTCAATTTAAGTGTGGTTTTTTTCCATTTGCATAGGTCATCGAAGGACAACTATATTTGTTGCAAAATTGACATCATCTATCAAAAATACTTTTCAACATGTGTGCTAAAAACTGTCAAACCCGTCAGTCTATAATATGGTCTATATTCTTTGGCTTTACCAATTATTATATTGTTTTTCTTCTTGACATTAACCTTAAGTTTATTTACACAGTACCATTGATATACATTTTATAAAGTGCGATTTGTGGTCCTTACAGGCGAAATGTGTGAAGGTATCATTAGGATCACTAACTGTCCAGGCATACTGCCCTGGGGAACCCTAAGATTATAATCAATCTCACCTGAAACGTTATCACCATTTATTATTTTTGCTTTCTGCTCTGAAGATACCTATATATTCAGTTATATGCACTTCCATTCACACTAATCTGCTTCAGCTTTTCAAATAATCTTGATCTATCTTTGATTTGAAATGTACGATGCAGGTCCAAAAATATAGCACACACACAGACCTAAGTCCTGGTTGTACAATATTGTACATACTTCATTTAATACTTTACTACTTTCAATAGATTTAATTAACTCGACATTTACAACTCTTTCCAATAATTTTGCTGTGCAACTTAGCATATTTATGAGTCCTTAATACGCCGCTTGTAATTAACCACCTTTGGAACTGAGGCTATTGTGGATGTTTTCATTTTCAATTCATCCGGGACATCACCTCGTTTCAGAGCACAATTTATAAAATTGAAAAGTGGCCAAAAAATAGCACAAGAACAATACTTTAAATACATGACATTTATATTATTTGTACCACCCTTGTATTTTTTCTAACGAACACTATTTTATATAATAAATCTTCAGTAGAAATCAAATAGAAATACTGAATAAATTCATCAGTTAGTGTTGCTAAAATGTGTAACCTCGATCTTTTTATGTTATAACTTATTTTTTCAATACTTCTTGTTACAAAACTTCTATTTAAACAATCGGTAATTCCAGATATATTATTTATTATTTCATTGTCATGAATTTATATCTGATTGAGTCATTTATTTGCTGTCTTACGGGCCCGATCTATTTCATCCTTTCCCAAAATTTGACAGAGTTATTTTTATTTTGATTAATCTTCATCTCAAAGTACCTGTGTTTTTATTCCCTCATAACATTTACCGTTTCATTTCTCTTTCTTTTCCCTAACAAATCTAAGGCGTTCAACCCTGTAGTTTCTATGCAACTCGGGGGCGGTTGCAGGTCTTCTTGAGTGTAATTGAATGTCAGGTAACCTCCTTCTTATCGTTCTCTCGCTTATTCGTACATCTCTTCTTACCAAATTGAGTCCTTCTTCTGTACTCGCCATGCTGACTAAGCCGATTTACAGCCTTTGTACATTACCTTTTGTGACGTTTAAAACTCTTGCCACGTAACACTGTGACCATCCATCCTGGATTAAAGAAATGGCTCTGGCAACATCAGTCGGAGACACATCCATTTTAAAAAGTAATAAGGCACCTCAGATGTAACACACAATCATTTAGAAAAGACAATTTAAAAGCTTTTGAAAGCCGCAAATGACATGTCCAAGTGTGGATTAATTCAACAAAACTGTCACTTAGTTTTTCGTACAGAAAAATTATTGAAAATTGCAATGTTTTTTTTTTTAAATCGATATTTTTCACAAGAATAAAGATATCGAGGTAAGCCGAAAACAAATATGTTAAGAATAGATGCGACTTGATAATAATTAAAGCTTAATTTGGAACAATTTACTGTTTCGCTACTCCACAGGATGCCTTAAACGTATGGTAAAAACATCCTGTAAACCTGTATAATATTATAAACGTCCGTCTATTTTTTAGTGTATTTTTAACATGTGAGCGATTCTGCGTTATTATTTACAATATTCTACAAAATTCATTTAAGTCCGACATCAACTAAAAAATTTATTTGTGATTGAAATTCATCGAAAATTTGTGTGGATCGATTATTTTGCCTGTGACTATAATCTCTGTAACTTCGACCCACATTCGAACTTAAGTTGATTACAACTAAAATAATTCTTAATCAAATTTAGGCCATGTTGACAATGCTATTTATTTCATGCAAAGGGATAATGAATAGCTAAGACTACCTTGATGCGTCGGAGCGATAGTATTTCAGTGAAAACATCTCTTTCTGTAATTTAGTCTTAATTTACTGCACGTAATCAGGATGAAAACAACAAATAAAATGAAAAAGTTATTTAGATCACGGTTGATAACTACTCCTTCAATATGGTAAACTTGATAAATGGAGATTGTCGAGTAACACGCTAACTTTTAATTGCAGGGAGATATAATAAATGAGAGGAATATTTATGGTTAAAGTTTCTATCCAATGACTTAATAGAAAAGATAAGGGTAAAGGGACCCGCATTATTCTAATTAACATAAAGGTCAAAGCGAAATTCTTGTAGACTATGCACAGCTTTCATTTTTATTGCTTGATAATGCAAATTTATTAACCAAAAGTGAAGAAACCTACCGTTAAGATTGGCAGGTATACAGGTAAAATAAATGAGGCACAGTGGGGAATACGCACTCAAACGTTGATCATAAATCATAAAACCAAATCATGATCTTAGTTACTACAATTGCATGAACAGCTGAGTCATGCTATTTTCTAATCTAGTTGCTTTTGGTATCATTCGCAATCCGCCTTGCCAGACTTGTTATCTTATTTAGCTTTTTGTGAAGCTCGAACATAGATCAGTAATGCTAAAGGCAAAACTATAATTTATCATGGGGTTATATTTGCTGGATCTGTTATAATTTATTTGCGTGTGACCATGGATAAATTAGTTTAAAATCTATTAATTATTTTTCCTAAATTTTGACCTATAAAGTGACAATTTTCATTACTGCTAGGGGGTTTAAAAAGTCTTGTTTTATGTACAGGGTTATCCAACGAGGAGTAGACAAGGCGATTTTTTGACTTAACCTGCACTTTTATAAAAAAAAAAACTGAACTAGCCATCTTATGTAATTTTCTCCAGCGAATTCGGATATGTTCAGCAAAAAACAATTGAACATCAAATAAAAGTGCTAGGGATCAGTTTGATATTTTTTTAATGGAACACCCTGTATGTTACTACATTTTTGGACTCTCTGGAAAAATCTAAACACATTTTGTGTATAATATCCTATACCTATCTTTAGCTGTTTACCAAATATTCACAGTTGAAAGTCGGGTATTTTGACACTTTGACATTCAGGCTCTAAAATCTAAACCGCACAAGATCAAAGAAAACGGTTTGTACATTCCTATCTTAAGTTTTCAAAAACTATCGAATAACAGCATCTTCGAATTTAACCTGCGGATAAAATTACCCGGAACTTTTAAACCTCCGGTTAAATTCAAAGTTACTATCATTAGATAGGTTATGAAAACCCAAGATTGGAATGTGTAAACCATATATATAATAACAAATATATTGCTTGCATCAGCACGGCGGTGAAGCCAATGTTAAAGGATAGATATAGACGACGGCTGTGTTTTCTCGCATAAGTTTGTCTTTAAGGAGGACATGCCTTATTTGCGCATGTGTCAACATGATGTATTCTATTGGTGATCCCCGACGAATTAAAATGCAAATATTTGAAATACAAGCGGGAATCATTAAAATATAAACGCTAATATTTTTTTAGTAATTAGAATGCGATATGATACAGTACACTTTTTAACAATCTGTTTTACGATATGTAGATGATATCATACGAATAGTTTGTTAGGAATATTTATTTGTTATTCATCGTATTTTAACGGTTTTAAATAAAATAAGTTATTGAAATTTTGATTAGGTACTACCTACTTCATTATCATAGGTATGCAAAAATACTTGAGTAGGTACACTCTTTATTGGACCAATTATTCGAATGAAGTAAGAATATAGTTTGCAGAAGTAACTATTTTAAAAGCTTGGCACTTAGGAAAAACTACCTGTAGTTTATCTGATGTAGAATGTATGTACGTCTAAGCACTTTTCAGGGTCTGAAAAAACTTGACAAATCATTTTGTTGAACAATCTTTTTTAAATGTCAATAAGGTTGCGAAAAATAGCTCAACAGGAAAAGAAGAAGCATGCT
The DNA here is from genome assembly GCA_016904865.1 of Pissodes strobi. Lineage (NCBI taxonomy): Eukaryota > Metazoa > Arthropoda > Insecta > Coleoptera > Curculionidae > Pissodes > Pissodes strobi. The sequence continues at coordinate 4,435 of JAEQML010075400.1, forward strand.
CTTAAATATTTTATTCAAAGTTTTCATTACAACTACAAGGGCTTAATTAAAATATAAATCAACCGCAATTTTACATACAAAACAAATATGATTAGGTATACTAAAAATGCAAAATAATTTTTGAAACTACCTACTTAGAAATTAATATCTCTGATAACTTATCGAGGATTATTGGTTCGAAAACAATACAATACAAATATTTAAATAGTCCAAACTTGTAAACACAACAATAATCACTTAAAAATCGTTCACAACACACAATACAAACTTGCTAGCTAAAATCAGAAAATCGCCATATTGATTTCATGATTTGTCGTTTGTCCGGCCGGCAGCAGCAGCACCAATATAAAATGAAAACGGCACGCAAGCGCAGCGGCGGCCTGTCCTACATAAAGATAGACTTATGATATGGTGTCAAAATCTATCTTACTGTTTGGCTTCACATTCCGCTTATTGTTTAAATGTAGTGTTATCTATATATTTTTTTTACGTATATGGTGTAAACCGTTTTCCTTGATTTCATGCGGTTTAGATTTTAGAGCAGGTCAAAGTGTCAAAATCCCCGACTTTCAACTGTCAATATTTGGTAAACAGCTGAAGATAGGTATAGGATATTATACACAAAATATGTTTAGATTTTTCTAGAAAGTCCAAAAATGTAGTAATATACAGGGTGTTTCATTAAAAAATATATCAAAGTGACCCCTAGCACTTTTATTTGATGTTCAATTGTTTTTTCTGAACGTATCCGAATTCGCGGGAGAAAATTACGTAAGATGGCTATTTCAGTTTTTTTTATAAAAGTACAGGGAAAGTCAAAAAATCACCTTTTGTAGTCCTCGTTGGACAACCCTGTACAGGGTCATTGATTATAAATCGACAGTCTATCTGTCTCATTAATTTAGAATTTTGTTATGGTGTTACACTGCATTAAACCATCAAGCATCAAATTTTTGACATATATCATAAAGATATACTTTTTTAAACAGAACCCCCTGTATGTTGCTTTTCAGTTTTATAAAGCTCCTAATTTTCTATTCAGCAATTTATAATTGTATAATGTTTTTAATAAAGGAGATAAGAGCTTTTTTTTAATTTTGAAGAAGTTGGCCATGCACGCAATGCATGAAATTGCCGTCTGTTTTTATTAGGAAGTTTGACATTACCAAGCGTTTAATAATAATTGTTAATATAATAATGGGCTTTTTGAAAAGTTAAAAATGATATATTTGAAATATTTATTAAAAATGATTATAACAAGGACGAATTCCTTCCCTAAGTACATTTTCCAGACTATACACTAAGGTGTTGAATGAAGCAACCAACATTTAAACCAAGGCTATATAATGAACAAGAAATTATTATTATTGTTATTATTATTATTATTATTATTATTATTTACTAAAATAAAGTCACTAAATTACAATATATAATAATGTGAGCAAAATTTATTTTACAATACCAAAATTAATTAACATTATAAGTAATAATTGTAGTAAATGCTCAACGTGTCCACCATTTTGTTCGATATTATTTTCTGTCAGCGCAAATAATACCTTGGCCATTATTATTTAAAAATCCAGTTTCCTCAAAAAGTTTTTCTCCTTATGTATTTGCATTTAAATTTATTTCATTTCGTAATTTGTCATTCAAATAGACCCATAAAAAAGTATCTAATACAATCAGTTCTGGGCTATTTGGCGGCCATCTGAATATATGCCAATCCACAAAGAGAAAGCCTCATTTAGAAAGGCAGTTACTGTTGCAACGGTGTGTGTTGTAGCACCATCCTGCTGCCAAATTATTTCCCCATGATTTTGTTCTCAATTTTCAATTACCGCCCTTATTGTTTTCAAATATAGTTCGCCATTTAGGTTTCGTTCAAAAAATAGGACCCATCGAATTGTTCGAAGATGTTCGTTGGTCCAAAATGAACACTTCTTCTGTTACAAATTTTTGCAATCCAAAAAAAAATATTAAATAAATTATCAGTCTTCTTTGGAGACGTTCCATTATCTCAAAAACATAAACGAGACTCTTTATTGTCTTCGATTGATTTTTGTAACGATAAAATTTTATAAGGGTCATAATCATATTTCTGTAAAGGATTTATCAATATTTTGAGCAACTTGTGGATTTACTACAAAAAAAATAGATATATAGGTTGAAACAAACTCATTTTGCATTCACTCGTTCTGGAACACTATTTATAAGAAATATGATGTCGATTAAATTACAGCAAATTATATAAAATATTTTGAAATAAATTAATCCAGGAAAATTGGAAAGGAGTATGCAAATTTTCAGGTTTTTTGGATACCTCCAGAAATGGGTGGAATTGTGCAAATTTCTTATCAGCATTTTGTTGGGCACTAAATTGCGCAACTTGGGCCCAAATTACCCGCACTCGTGCCTGTCACGGACGGTTCACTTTTCGGTTCATTCGGATGAATGATCACTCAGAATGCCGAAATCCAACACCGCTGGATTGGTTCACTAATTAATTAATTTATCACCTTTGATTCATTTAATGCCTGGACGTTTCATTCTTAATGAAAAATGCTGAATGAAAGAGAGAAATGAATAAAAAGTGAACCGTCTGATATCACCTTTAGTTAAAGCGAATAATTAATAAACTGTTTATTTTTAGTTTTCCTAAGTAGCGTATGTATACTTACCTAGAAAGTGCAAATTAACGCCTATTTCTTCACCTCTTTGTAGAGTCCTCTTTTGGTTTGATTAAACGTTGCGTTATATCATTCAACACCTTAGTGTATAGGAAAATATGTTTAGGGAGGGAATTCGTCTTTGCCCTCCACATAGTATTTTATATTCCTCTTTGCTTGCTTTCTGTTATAATAATTTTAATAAACATTTCAAATGTTTCTCGATTTTAATTTTCCAAAAAACCCATTATTAGATTAACAATAATTGAACGTTTGGTAACGTCAAAATAACTAATAAAAACAGACGCCATTTTCAGTTCGCATTGTGTGCATGGCCAACTTCTTCAAAATTTAGAAAAAGCTCTTATCTCCTTTATTTTCTACAAGACCATCATAAAATTATATATTGCTGCATAGAAAATTAAAAGCTGCATAGAACTGAAAAACAACAAAAGTATTTAGAAAATAACAACTTTATACCAAATGTCAAAAATATTATGCTCGATTCTTTTTTGTGTAACACCATAACAAAATTTCTAAAAAATACGACAACTTTTAGATATACTTTTTTTGTAACTCACACAATTAGTGAGATAGATGGGCAGTCCATTTATAATCAATAACCCTGTACAGGGCTTGCAGAGATATTTAGTGCGATACCGATCTATGGGTTTACCTCAACAGCCAGAAAGTGAAATCAAAATAAACAAAAGAATGAAGTTAAGAAAAGTTCATAATTTCAGTTTCTGTTTTAATTTTTTTGAAACATATTTTTCATATGATTCCAAAAATATATATTTTGTCTATATTTGCGTTTTTGAATTATTTTGGATTAACCACTGAAACTTTTACCACACAAAATGCATAGTGTGCCTTGAAGACAATTATTGCTTGACCTAGTGTGTTTGAAGAGAAAAGAACTGAAATTAAACTGGTGAAAGATCAACACATCTTTTTTATTAATAAAATACATAAATTAATTATAAGATTCGTCAACAAAAAAAAAACATGAACAAAAATTAAATTAATTTACCTATACATATTACTGAATATTATTTCTCGGGCTCTAATACTTGTGTAAATGTTGTAACACGATTTTCTTATTAATGTTAAAAAGAAAAGGATCTTAATTAAAACAAACCCAATACGGAAGAGTCGTGTATGCAATACCCCACAATTTACAATTAATGTATCCCTAACTTTTGATCATGTGTATTTAAAAATAGGACTTCATCTCGACTTCTTTGTTCCAAAATTTGAATATTTTGGGGTCTAGTATTATAAACGCGATCTTCCAAGTAGCCCCACAAATAAATATCCATAGGTGCAAGATCAGGGCTATTTGCTGGCCACCGAATGTAACCCCTTCTTTCAATCCACAATTCATACCTGTTATTGAGATAATTGGTGACAGGTATAACATTGTATACCTGTAAAGGTCATAGTTTATCTGTTATAGGTCTATACGTCCCAACTGATGACGCAAGACCTGGTGAAAAGGATGAGTTCTATAACCAACTAGAAACCACTCTGACCAGTCTCGGAAATCAGAGAGAAATCATTATTCTGGGAGATTTTAATGCCAGAGTGAGACGTGACGGGGATAGCAATATAGGTTGAAGTTTCGGTGAAGAAGCTCTAAACAACAACGGCCAGAGACTCCTTGAATCATGCTAAGTACACAAACTTAAGATACTGAACGGATTTTTCAAACATAAGGATATCCACAAATATACCTGGCATCAAGACACTAGGTGACTCAGAAGTTTCATCGATTACATAATTATTAAGCAAGACATTAACTGACAAGTTAATGATACTAGAACATTCAGAGGAAAAGAGTGTGGCACAGATCACTATCTACTCATTTCTAAGTTTAGAATTAAGTTCAACACTGGCCAAAACCGAACTGACTGAAAATAAGATATAGCATTGCAGGTATAACCTTGTTAGCCTGAATGAACCAAGCACTAAAATGTTATTTCAGAATCGCCTAGACCAAAATTCAAATGAACAGAATATTACACGAGAACCCACATTCCTATATCAGCATATAGTGGAGTCATTGCACTCTGCGGCACATGAAGCCCTTGGTGTAGAAAACAAAAGGCCTGGAGTAAAAAAGCGCCAATATAACGTGGAATTCAAAACTAGAAGTTCAAAGAAACATAAAACAGAGATCATTTAAGAAATGGCTGAATGCAAAAAACGCAAATGATCATAACTTATATAAGCAAGAACAAGCCAAATTCAAAGATCTTATTGCCAAAAACAAAAACGAAACATGGGTGAGAAAATGCAAAGAAGTAGACAACTATGTTGGCGGGACAATATCATCGGAGGCGTGGAAACTGATCAGAACCTTAAAACAAGATAATGCGAACAAAATAAATATTCAACCAATTCAGATAGATCAGTGGAAAGAGCACTACTCTAGGGAACTAAAAGGGACAGAGTGCAATATCTCACACGCTTACCCACACCATACATTATTCAAGGACATCATATAGATGTGGATGAAAATATAGTAGAACGGGCAATCAGAAGCTTAAAAAATTACAAAAAACCCTGGACCGGAAGGAATACCTGCTGAGTTGCTAAGGAATGGGACAAACAAGCTGAGGAAACTGCTGATAGAGTTAACCAGATACATCAGCGGTGAAGAAATACCATACGGTTGGAAAGAGACATGGATAACACCCATCCATAAAAAAAGGAAGAAGAGACAACTGCTCAAACATGCATTTCCGTAACGAGCACAATGAGCAGACTATACGGAAAAATAGTTAAAAACATTATAGACGGAGAATATTCACCAAGTGAAGTAGAAGAACAAGCGGGATTCCGTGCAGGCCGATCTTGTGTAGACCACATCTTTAGTTTGACTCAGCTAAATGAGAAAAAAGTAGCAACAAACAGAGACGGTAGCTTGCTGTTCGTTGATCTCACAAAAGCCTATGATACTGTTCCGGTACAAAAGCAATGGCAGGTACCAGAAAAATCGTCCATAAACAACACGGTTATAGTAGCAATAAAAAACTTTATGAGCAAGCTACATCACAGATAAAAATAGGAAATAACCTATCCGAGAGCGTCCTAGTTACGAAAGGACTACGACAAGGCTGCTGTTTATCACACACTCGTTTCAAAATATATTTAAATGAAGCTTTAAAAAAATTGAGAAGAAGCTGTAGTGGAATGGGAGTACAAATAAATGACGAAAAAACTCAATATACGCTTTACTTCGCTGATGACCAAGTGGTGATAGTACGGGACACGGAAAATCTGGAATTTATGACAGTAAGGCTTCTCAAGGAGTATAAAGATTGGGGGCTACAGGTAAACAAGGAAAAAATCAAATATTTGTGTATTGGAACAGCGTCACAGGATTTGCACTTAGATGACAACAATGCCATAGTGTCGTGCAATAAATATACATACCTTGGAACACAAATTGGCAAAACAGGACGTACAAAAAGTGAAATTGAACACAGAATCATAAAGGGGAAAAAGGTTATAGGCTGTCTAAACAAAATAATATGGTCAAAACAAATCTCTTATGAAAGGAAACATCTTATTTATAATTCCGTCTTCAAAAGTGTAGTAATGTATGGCTGTGAAACATGGCAAGTGACAAAAGCCCTAGAGAGACGTCTTTTGGCTTTGGAGATGCATTTCTGGCGAAGAGCGACCGGGCAATCAAGAATGGAAAGATTATGGAATGCCCGAATAAGGGAAATTATGAAGGTGGAACATACGATTGTTGACGACATTTTGAACGGCTCCCAAAACTAATACAACAATGGTTACCTACCGAAAGGAGACGCAGAGGTAGACCAAAAACCACATGGATGAGGAGAATACAAAGAGCAATGTCGGAGAGAGATTTGCATCCAGGAGGTTGAGAGGGTAGAAAACGCTGAAGGCTGGGAACCGGATGGCGTAGGACGCTATGAAACCGGCCTACTGCCAAATAAGACTGTTGTATGCATCAAGAGGTAGTAATGATATATATCACCCGTTAAACTACCACGGAAAAAAAGTGGCCCATTAATCCTGTTAGAAAGTAACCGACACCAAACATTTATACTATTGCGACCTTGAGCTTTTACTTCTTGTACTTTGTGAGGATTTGTAGTCGACCAATAGTGTTTATTTTTACGCTTATATATACCACTGGTCGTAAACGTAGCTTCGTCTGTAAAAATTATTTTATTTAAGATATCCGCATTTACGTGGAGTCTTCTTGTGATATCGAGGCAAAATTCAAGTTTCTGCAGCTTATTATCTTCGGCTAGTCTTTGGAGGGGCAAAAACCAATAAGGATGATATTTATAAAAGCTTAGAATCTCGTGAATTTTACCACATGATTTGTTAAAATAAATAGCGGCGTCAGGGATCCAAATCTTCATCGAGATTTCTTGGAATAGTATACTTCTTTAGAAGTCTGGAAATAAGGATTTTTCCGTGCGCGCGTGATAAATTCTCGGAAAGTCATGCAAGCACGGAAAAATCTATGTCTGGACGTGTAATGAACGATATTTTTTATTATACTTGTTTGAAAACAATAACAAAAACAGAAAATATGATATAGAAAAAGACATATGAAAAAAATTAACATTTTTATTTTCATGACAGAGATCATGATCTAAAGATAAAAAGAACATCTAATCACTATAGTTAGAATACTGAGTATTAACTAATAGTCTATCGACTAATAATATTTAATTTGAATTGTCATTATTAATGGTTATGTTTATTGTGCAATTCGTATTATTGTACATGTTAAGTCCTTTTGAAGTCTCATTTTGTGAAACTGCGGTTATTGAAGCAGACCCCTCGTAAATATTTTGATTATCTCGGATGATTGAAACGATTGTCTTTTGTGAGTGATAAGGGTTAAACAATTTTCGTGATACTTCAAGTTTTCTTTGTGTGGATTCTTCTATATATCCTTGTGCTACACCAGAAGCCATCCTCCATGTGTCTTTTCAGAGTGAGTAAATCACCGCCGCTTTCGACCAACATGGTTGCTGATGATCGCTTTAGTCCATGCCCGGTATATTCTTTGGGATTATCGAGTTTTAGGAATTCTGCAATACTTTTTGGAACACCATTGATGGTATGGCATCCAGCGTGTTGAGCATAACATCTGCCGTTTCTGTATGTGATAAACAATCTTTTGCTGATCATATTTTTGGGTCTTAAAGCTGCATATTTACGATAAAATGTGCAGGGCTCAAAAGTACATCCTTCACTGGTAATGGTGAAACTTCTTGATGTATGAGTCTTTCCATCTCTGAGAAACACGACAAGAAAGCGTTCATTATCTACCGCATCGTCTAAATTTAAACGTATTAAATCATCGCTTCGACATGCATCGAAGTTACCAAACACTAAAATTGTTTTCGCTAGTAGATATTTTTTCTCTGGAGCTTCACATAAAAATTTGGTTACTTGTCCTGCTGTTAAAGCTCTGGACTTTTTCGGCCTATATATCCTACAGCTTGACGCTTTAAAAAATTTATAGGTTTTGGATATTTGTGTATGTCAGCATTCTCTTTATGGCTAAACAACACTTTAGCATTGAGAATCGACTCCATAACGTGGAAGATTTCATATATTTACCTTTCTGGAAAAAGTAAACTAGAAGAATATCGTCACTTACCGTTTTGATTTTGTTCAGATTTTTCCATTCAGTAAAACGTTGATATTCGTGTTCATATCTCGATCTGGTTATTACTGGTGCTAAATTAGCACTCGCTTGCGTCGCTTACTCTAGGATGTTATCAGGAATTTAGGGATTTTCGTCCGAGTACATTTTATCCGTATTAATTTAAGTGACAGAAATCATAAAAGAAAGTAAACAACGCTACTAGTACATTGTTTGATATGTGCAATATGGACAAAACGTCACAAAATACTTCAGAAATGTATCTAAATATTAGAAAATGTACGAATTAAAATACATAATAGGTACATGCTACACCTATAAATATAATACACTTAGTATTTACAATCTTTTGAATTTAGTTTAATTTGTTGTATCTTAAAGCCATATATTCGGTAGTTTTATTCAACGCAAGGAAAGAATTGGAGATCGGGAATAGTATATTATTTTATATGGATGAAAAGTGATACTTTTCATGGCGCGCTCGTGTTTAACAGCCGAACGGAGTGAGGCTGGTAATAGCAAGCCATGAAAAGTAACTTTTCCTCCAAATAAAATATGCTGTTTTTTCTTCAAATGTCGACAAATTAATGCAAAAACATCTGTTTTTAATAGTAATAATATCTAATTATTATTAAAGATAAGTGGGTTCGCAAGGCGGCTTAGACCGGTGTCGGTGAATAGGCACAGGTTGTTGCTATAGTAATGTAACATAAAGCTGTCAGTGGACACTGTCAACAATAATTATTTTTTTAAGATTGCGTCTCCGATTGCGTTTTAATTCCGTATTGATAAGCAGTTATTGAGTAAGTTCGATTAAATAATAACCAATTTGTTCCTAAATTAGTGATTTTTAGAAATGCAGTCACAAATTGAGTGGTAAATACAAATTGTAGTTTAATAAATCTTGAGTTGTTGACGCTTATTTTGTTGTCTGTTTGTATTGTATCTATGTTGCTATGACAACACTTTTACCTCCGCCGGCGGAAAAGTGAAAAGTAAAGCTCCGGCGGAGGAAAAACGAAACTTCACGGCCGCCTACACAGTCGAGTAATGACGGATTTACTGACGTTTGAAGAAAA
>JAEQML010075401.1:0-13853 GCA_016904865.1 Pissodes strobi
ATATATATATATATATATATATATATACACGTATATTTATATGTATATGGATATGTACAGGGTTATCCAATGAGAACTAGACAAGGCGATTTTTTAACTTTCCCTGTACTTTTATAAAAAAAATGGAATAGCCAACTTATGTAATTTTCTCCCGCGAATTCGGATATGTTCAGCAAAAAAGTGCTAGGGGTCACTTTGATATATTTTTAAATGGAACACCCTGTATATTGCTACTTCCTTCTTGATTGAGCTACCAAGAAAATTTCTTATTCTATTATAGTAGATATGAAATGTACATTAATAACAGTAAATAAACTTTAGAACTCAATTAGATTTTATCGAATTTTTCAACATATTTACATGTGATCTTTTATCTACATGCAATACTTTGTATCCATTTGGCAAATTATTGAAAGTCTGAATTGCCTTTTTGTACAAATTTTTATCACTTACTAGTTCTTATTCTTTGGGAACAATAAGGTTTTTACTTCGAGTAGTACTAGCAGAGGTGAGATATGTATTTTTCATAGAACTATAGTGGAATTTCAATGCTTCAAATGTATATAATTCTTCTAAATTCATGGGATTGCCGTTTACAACAAGGCTATTTTTACTGACTATTTTTAGTAATTTATTTTGTAAGTTTTGCAATAGATTTAAGTTATTTTTATAAGCTCCACCCCTTGCTACTATTCCATAACTTATAATGCTATGAAAAAAAAAGCACAATATATCATTCTTAATGTTACTGTTGGCATTATTTTGGCAATTTTTTAGAAAATAAAGATTAGGTATTTCGTTTTTTGTACGATATACTGAATATGCTTGTCCCACTTTAAGTTATGATCAAAAACTAGACTTAAATATTTACACTTTTCTACTCTATCTATAAGATTATCTTTAATTTTAATGTTTACCTCTGATGGAACACTATATAGTTGCCAAAAGTTATACCGACAGTCTTTTTTACATTTAGAGATAATTTGTTTAATACCATCCACTCATCAATAATTTTTAAATAAACATTCATTATTGCTTCAACTTCACTCCAAGTATCACCAGTAGCAACTATTGCAGTATCATCTGCATACAATTATATTGATTCAATGGGATCTCCTTCAAGATATCATTGATATATAGAATGAACAGTAAAAGTCCCAAAATGGCACCTTGTGGAACACCAGTTTTTAAAATCATATAATCACCTTGATAATCACTATAATTTAACCATTTGTGATCTATTACTAAGTTAGCTTGAAAGCAGATCTAGAGCCATTCATCTTATTCCATAACAGTAAAGTTTGTCTAACAATATTTTATAACAATATCAAATGCTTTGGCCAAGTCCAGAAATGTTATCAGTATAAGTTTACTAGCATCTAGTTTATTGCAAAGTAACTTTGTGATGATTTAAAGCATTTTTTGTACCAATTTTTTTCATAAAACCAAATTGATCGGATATTATATTATTCATTTTTATGAAATCAAAAATTCTATTGTAAATTATTCTTTCAAAAATTTTTGCTGTTTGATATTAGTGAAATTGGTCTATAATTTGATATATTGTGTTTATCTCCTGACTTATGAATAGGTACAATTTCTGCCTTCTTCAATGCTTCTGACCAGATAGCTTTTTCAATACAAGAATTGAATAAATATGCTAGAGGTTCAGAAATGTAATTTGATAATACTTTAAAAGCTTTACTATTAATTTTATCTACTCCACCATTTTTAAGTTTCAAATAGTTAATTATACTGACAACTTCTTGCATGCTAGTTGTTTTTTTTTTAAATTTATAAACATTTATTTGTGTTGGTTACTTCCGGGATCACTAATCAGAATGATTGAAGTATAAAAGGAATTATAAAAGTTCAAAACAACTGAGTACTTACTTTGCTGCCGCACTCAACAGTGCAATTTCACCACCAGGGACAGCAGGACCTTTTTGATATGCCAGTTCTGACCCCAAAGCAAGCTTTGGGGTAACAGCTTGCAAATAATGCAATACAACAACTCCTGAGCTATTGATAATGTCTGGATTTGCCACCGTCATACTAGCCGTATAATCATTACCTCTATAGTTTAATGTTAGCTGCCCTACTTGGAACTTTGAATTTTGTACTTGCGCTCCAAATTTGGCCTGTAATTTTGGCTGAAGCTGATGTATAATTGTGGCATTTAAGTTTCCAGTAGGATCTATATCACCTAGCAAAATTGGATAAGCTTCGCTCGGTGAAATTTGCTTAGTTCCTACATATGTTGCTCCGAATCTGTACCCACTTGGGGTTACAGAACTCATATTTATGGTATGGGAGATTTGAAAGTGATTACTGAGCCCCCTTGTTAACATTATTCTGGCACCTTCAAAACATGTTGGAAAAACATCTAAAAACAAAACTACAGTGTTCGTTGGTCCAATAAAGGAGGCGTCAATTCCTAAGTCGATAAAGTAGTATATTTTACTTAATATGATTATATAAACGATTTTTGATAAGCTAATTAGTAGTTAAAGGCAAACTGACTAAGGTCTGATAGTATAGGTTATGTGTCTTACTTTTGCATTTTGTATGAATTTCTTCTAGGGGTCCAGGATTTTCAGTACTTTCTTCTTGGGATATTTTTACATCGGCCTCTTTTTCCTTTGAAAAAGCAGCGCCTGGGGGAGGAGGTGGAGGAGCTGAATAAGCTGCTTGTACATTGCCCATTCTAATATATTGAAGTAAATCGAAACTGACTCTCAAAAAATCCTTGAAATCACTTACTAAGTTGTTTGCCCAGTGATAATTTGTGGAAATTAAAAAAATACTAAACTAAAATAGGATTCACTAAAAAATCTCCACATTTTCTTCAAATTTCGGAAAACTCGGGCGACAGAAAGAAATGTCAAAACTCAGATCACAGCCACCTGCATAATCGATGGCGCTATAAATAGGAAGATTTCTATTTCTATGTATTGCGGCGCTATCTATGACTGGTAATTTAAAACTTTGAAGTTTATTAACTCGAAATACCAAATTTCATAAAAATGACAAACAAGTCGGCAAAACAGAGTACACATTTGAAATTTAAATTTTAAAAAGAATCGTTTGTCGGATCTAACTAGGTTAGGTTTTTTGTAAGTAAACAACTAAAAAACCAAATAGTTATTTTTTGTTATTAAAAAGTTTTTATCCGAGTACTGAGTGATTTTGATTAATGAAAACGAAGCAATGTTCTAATAATAAAGAAACTCAGGAATTAATTAAATGTGTATCTAATTAGTATTAGCTTCAGAATGGTAAGATACGGCGCCCTAAAGGGATTATATGAAACAGAAAAGACTATAGGATGTGGAGGATTTGCCAAAGTGAAATTGGCTACTCATCTAGCTACTGGTGAAAAAGTGGCGATCAAGATTATGGATAAACGAATGCTAGGAGACGATTTGCATAGAGTTACATTGGAACTTGAAGCTCTCAAGAGCCTGTGCCATGAAAATATATGCCAGTTGTATCAGGTAATGCAAAGAAGTTGCTGGGAATATTTTGAGTAAATATGTTTATTTCAGTTTATTATTATCATTATTATATTTTAGGTGTTAGAGACTGATTCTCATTTCTTTATTGTAATGGAATACTGCTCTGGAGGGGAACTGTTTGATCATATTGTTGAGAAGAATAGACTAACAGAAGCGGAAAGTAGAATGTTTTTTAGGCAAATTGTTAGTGCTGTTGCTTACATGCATAGTTTAGGATATGCTCATCGGGATTTGAAACCTGTAAGCTATTTGGGATTCTTTAATTCAAACAAAGTTGTTTTGGTTTAGGTCAGTTTGGAGTAGAACATGTTATATAGTTCTTGTCCTTGTTTTAGGAGAACGTTCTTTTAGATAAATATCAAAATTTAAAACTGATAGACTTCGGTCTTTGTGCAAGACCTGAGGGAGGTATGGAAAGTCTTTTATATACTTCTTGTGGGTCCCCCACATATGCAGCACCTGAATTAATATTGGGCCAGCAATATCTGGGTCAAGAAGTGGATGTTTGGGCTATGGGAGTGTTGCTTTATGCATTACTTGTTGGCAGTTTACCCTTTGATGATTTAAATATAGATAGTTTATACAGAAAAATTCTGGTAAGTAGTCCAGCCTTGAGCACAGTATCATATCATATGAGATGAGTAGACAATATAACGACAACATATAAGACAAATGACACCTTTAAAATTGCTTCTGTCAAAATGGCAGATGTTATTAAAAAGTTCTAAAGTTTGAATATGTCTCAGAGTGATGACATTATAATTAGAGGAGATGGTAAGATTGTTCTTTTTGGAGTGCATAACCATTTTAAACTCGCTTTGCCACAAAAACTAATGTCAATATTAGCCCCAGAAGAGTTCAAGTAAGTCAGTTAAATTTTTTTAAACATGAATTCTGTTCCTATCTAAGACGTCTTTTTGCGATCGAAGATTTCGAAACCGTTTCGAAATCTTGACATATGTTTCATTTATGCGTCGAAACGGCGACGTCATGTAAGAAAGCGTTTCATTACATTTTAAAACCCAGGTGGAGAACGTTTCGAAAGCATTTTGATAGTGAACGCATAATTCAACTTGTCAATATTATTGTCATAGAAGAATATTGTATTTAAAAAAAGTCGTTTGTTTCGTTATCCTTTTGAATGTTTATTATTTTCTTTCTACTAACCGATTTTGTAAAGAAATGAACGATAGTGGGAAGGTCCAGGTTAACCTGAGAGATTGAGCTTCAATTACTTCCATCTCATTTTCATCAGGCCCCACAATATATTCATCGAGTAATAGAAATATCTGATTTAAAATGTTGGTAGTGGATAGATAAACAGTGGTTTCTCCTACTGAAAATCGTTCTGCTATGGAAATAAGGGTTTCCCCTTTTCCCAACCACCAGAACGTCATAAGGAGCTGCTTATCTACAGGAATGGGTATGCCACCCCCTTTATATGGAATACTTAGATCAGATCCAGCAATTTTTGTTAGAAATGTATTAAAAGTACCCTGTGTCACTCGGAATAGCTTGAAAAAATCATACTCCGGATATTTATCGAACCAATCTTCTGATACCAAGCGGTAATGCTCGGTTTGTTTAAATAGCAGCAATTGGTAAAATATTTTGCTAGTCGTGTTTCCTCAATTGAACCAATGTAGCGTATGCAAAACATTTTTCTCTGTTTTAAAACTATCGGCTAAGAATAACATTTTCATGTGATTCGCCATAATTTCCAAAGTAAAAAAACATACATGCTCTAGCAAAAAACTCAGAAATATAAGAAGTAAACTTTAAAAAGTCACAAAGCAAAACCTACAAACTGCTGACAGGTTTGGGTTTTATTACGTCGCGATCTCAAAAACTTGCATTTTCGCGAACAGTAAACGTCAGTGACGTAAATATTGAAAGCGTTTTAAAATCTCAACGCAACGCTTTCATCACAAAAAGACGTCTTATAGTGCGCCAAGCGAGTGAACCTTAACAACGACTGAAGGGGGTAGAGGACTAGCACGTAAAAAATCTTGCCTTCACATAGGCGCACGAGGTTATTCTTACCATATTATTATTGATAATATTGATTAGTTTACGACGTTAAAATTAATTACAGTTTTTTTTATATTACAGTCTTATAGTACAAAATATGTCATATAATAATATCTCATTTTTATAATAAGGATAGTATTCTATGATATTATTTATTGTATGTATTACATAAATATGTTGTAGTAATAAGTAGAGTTCGTTTCCCGAAGGTTTTGTATTTACGTCATTGATGACGTCGCTTAATTTGGAAAAAAACAGTTTATCGTAGCTAGCGTTCAATTTTTGTATTAAAAGTTAGGCAATATTGAAGCAAGTATGTTCCAAAACGCTCTTTATAGAACGTTCGGAATTGTTTTGTAATAAAAATTTTAATTTAGAGAGTTCAGTTAAGAGACTTATCCGAAATATATAAAAATTAGTTAAGCGCGTATAATAAATAATCACCAAATGCAAAAAAAATATAAGAAAGGTTAAAAATCTTCAAAGATACCATCAAATTAAGGGTCTGATGATATATATAGGTCGTGTCGATTTTGCAAATTTTCTTTTTTTTTTCGCTAGAAAAGGGGTGTCCTATAGAGTAGCTTAAGCCAAAAAAAATCGGAGGATTCGCCACATTTGAGCCGAAAAAATATCCTCGTTTTGAGCCTAAATTGACCTAGAAGGGCAAACTTCCACTACGACTTTCCCAGGTGTAACGTGAAAATATTGAAATTGTAACGTGAAAATAATGAAATTTTAGTAATCGACACCGGGGGCCTGGCACAGTGTTTCCAAAAGTTGCGCATTTTCTTATGGGGAATAACAGTGTTGTTTACTATTTAAGTATATTTAATATTCCACTTCACGCATGACCCTCCGCTCGCTTCGGGGGCGCAACCAAACAAAACTAACCCAAGGCATGCCGGAAATATAAAAAAATTGAAATTTGCCAGTCGAAAATGCAAATATTTTTTAGTTTGTTTTTCCTCATTTGGGAATGTCTTGGGTTAGTTTGTGTTAGGTTTGTTTGGTTACGCTCCCGGAGCGAGCGGAGAGCCATGTATGAAGTGAAATATTTGATGAATATATACATACAAAGGAATAGTGTAATCGAATGAGTGTCTCTTTTATTCCGATGAATGAATGCAAATGTACATTAAACAATCATCCAAGCAGCCACGTTTACCATACGGCGGGCAATGATATCATTATGGCAGGATCGACCATCCCTTCATCTTCATTCAATCGGACTACTGGGGGTCTCGGTCAACAGCAATATGTCCTGGCATGACCACGTTGCTAACGTCGCAAAATCAGCCTCCCAGAAGCTTGGTACGCTATTTCACAACAAAAAATGTATACACCGCAGCAGTTGCTCTTGCTTTACAAAGCGCAAATAAGACCGTGCTTAGAATATTGCTCACACATCTGGGGTGCCATGCGAGAGCACACCCTAAAGCTACTGGATTCCGTTCGGAAGAGAGTTGTGCGTCTCGTCGGTGACTCGGAGTTGACCCGGAATCTGGATAGTCTGAAACACCGCAAACATGTCACCGAGAAATCCCTGTTTTACAGATACTTTTACGGCAGATGTTCCCAGCATTTGGCCCGCCTTATCCCGCCCCTGACAACGCCTGTCAGACAGTCACGATAGACGGCAAGAGCGCACCGGTTCGTCGTACAACTGGAAACACCTAGAACATCGCTTTACAAGAACTCCTTTGTCTGGCGCACTGCATCACTGTGGAACTCACTCCCAGGACGCATATTCGGATGTAACAAGCAAGATGTTCATTCGACTATGCCGAACGTTTCTTCATATGTGACGTGCACGATAGCATTTAGTCGGATGTCGTGACTGTTACATAGAATCAACAAATAAGTCTTCAATTATTTAAACACTTCACGCATGGCCCTCCGCTCGCTTCACTCTCTATCCGGGGGCTCAACAAATAGGAACTAACCAGGTGCTAACCAAAACTAACCCAACATTTTTATTTTATTTTTTTTATTTTGGGTTAGTTTTGGTTAGCACTTGGTTAGTTTCTGTTTGTTGCGCCCCCGTAGCGAGCGAAGCGAGCGGAGGGCCATGCATGAAATGTTAAAATAACTGAAGACTTATTTGTTGATTCTATGTAACAGTCACGACATCTGACTAAATGCTATCGTGCACGTCACATATGAAGAAACGATCGGCATTGCCGAATGGACATCTTGCCTGTTACATGCGAATATGTTCCCAAACTAACTATTCAAGAACCGTGTCAATCAACATCTATAGGATGTGCTACTGCCATAAAAAAATCATTCACCTAAATAAAAAAAGAGTAGAAACACTTATAGCACAGCTTATTCACTACCAGCTAGTCAACTCTATCGAAATCGGAAAGTTGGAGTGTCGGGCACTGCGCCCTGAGCGGTTCAGATCCACAGTTGAATTTAAAATGAATTTTCGCTTCAAAATACATGACAAATTCGTCCGAAGCCTCGGCTATCGCCCTAAGAGGTTCGGAAATTTCGGATTTTTATACAATTGTGCGTTTTAAAATCGTTTTTAAACGGATTTTAGACGATAAAATAGTTATTTATGCAACAAGTGTGTAAAGTGAACCTTTTTTTTTATGAATGGGAATATTGATAAAAAAATTTAATTGAAATTGAATAAAAAAAAGGGTACTTTACACATGAGTAGCATACAAAATTTTTTCTACTACCGAAAAATATATGAAAAAACTAAAATATTATTAAATTACTTTACGCACTAGTGCGTAAAATAAATTATTTTACACACTAGTGCCTAAAATATATTATTTTACGCATTGCCCTAAATGTCAAAAAATATGTCAGATTTACTTTACGCACTAGTGCGTAAAATAAATTATTTTACGCACTGCACTTTAAAAAAACCTATTTTACGAATCTTAGAGAGTGCGTAAAGTGAGTACTTTACGCACGGTAGTAGAAAAAGCATATTTTAAATTAAACGAACTGTCAAAAGTATTATTCAGATGCCCAGGCGTTTAAAACAATATTAAGTCATGACCCTCTTCTAAAATTTGCAAAACTTGGTTATTGACTTTCCCAAATCAAAGGATGCCGCCGCAAGATGACTAGCTGGTAGTGAATAAGCTGCGCTTATAGCGCACCATTTTTCTAATGAATTTTGCTAACGGAACTACAGTAAACGTCTGGCAACAGTGTGCCTTCTTAAAAATCTTTGTTTTGGCTATTGTGACAGTTGACAGTAAAAAGGAGGATGGATATTTACAAGTAAAATTTAATTTTGTTTAATGGGGCTATGGCTATGAGTTGCTTTAAATTAGGACCGGAACAAAACGGAGGTCTCTCGTTCGACGCAAATGTATCCTAGTTAATATTTTCACCCGACAATTGATTTTCAGATGTGTTTTGTCTATATTTCTAGTGCTTTTGTGAAGTGGTGCTGAAAATTTGTGCCAAAACTCGAACTTTGAGGGCATTTTTTCGGTTCAAATGTAGCGGATCTTCCGACTTTTTTTGGCTTAAACTACTATATATAGGACACCCCCTTTCTAGTGAAAAAAGAGAATTTGCAAAATCGACAAAACCTATATATCACCAGACCCTACAAACCAAATAATATAAATAACCACACAGTTCGGCATCGGCAATTTCTACGCCAATGGCTAAAGCAAGTCGCTGCCGAAATTTTAAAATATGTAAAAAAAATTAGGTGTTGGTCTAGGGTCAAAGTGTATTTAATATATCCTGCGACCAATCACGAAACCGCCTCCCCGCTAAAAATCAAGTAAACGTCGCACTGTTGCCTATTGTCGCGTATTTTAAATAGCTTGAAGGCGAATAAAATATAAACATTATAAATATTATAGTATACTTATTTCGTATTCCGTATTTCCCTGTGTAAATAAAATAGTAAATAATAGAAGACACTAGTATTAAGGAAAATAACAAAATTAAGTATTCAAGTAGGAAATATAAATATGTAAATTCACTATAGGAAACTAGACAGAAAATAAATTCGGATTATTGGGAAAAAAATGTGGCAGCGTCTAAATATGCGAGGACATTTTTTGCCCGCATTCTTTCAATGCAGGTTCTTTCATTTGGCAAACAGTAGTTGTTTATTGATTTCGAAACATCACGATCTTTAGTTTTTAGGATTTTTAATCACTAAAGTGCTAATCGTTAAAACAGACTTCTCTTTTGTATAAGTTAACAAAGAAAATATGCCGCATTTTAAGATCCTTTACAGGCGTAGCCGACTATATCAAAATCGGCTTCTCCTATTGGTCGATACGCATGGCCCTTCGCTCGCTACGGGGACTCAAGAAAAGGAAACTAACCAGGTGTTAACCCAATCTAACCCATGACATACTTAAAGTCAAGAAAAAAAGCTGTTTAGACTCATAATCTTAAAAAATAATAAAAAAAAGCAACGGGGTTCGAACCAGTGTTTTCCAGGTGAAACCCAGCTATCTAGACCTTTACACCACGGGAGCTCTTGCTAGAAATTGATTGCATCACGAAGACATGTTGTAATATGAGATGGATCGACCAATAGGAGAAGCTGATTTTGATATAGTCGGCTACGCCTGTAAAGGATCTTTAAATGCAAATATGCCTAACTTAAGATATTTAGAAACCTTAAGTGCGCATAGATGTCACCACAACCTATATTTTGGTACAGTGACTTTTCTTGTATAACACCACTGTATATTTTGGTACACAATAAAGTCACTGTAAAAGTCACTATATTTTAAACTTTAGGTATACTGTGAGCCAAATTAACAAATTACTAAAGGATCAAATGCACACAAATTTTATGTTTTTCCTTGGTGGTTGTTTTCTCTGCCCTTGTACCGCTGGACTAACACTAGGGCCTGCACTGTGGCTAAACAGAAGAACAAAGCAGAAAATTAGAAACCTTTTAGAAAATGAAAACAAAAGAATGTACAATAATTTAGGAATGAACTGGTCACTTGTCAAGGAAAAATTTGGGTTGAGCATCGAGTATTGTTTACAAATAGAATTTGTTAAGATTCCAGTGTCTATTGGACCTGATTAAAAATTTTTCAATAAACCATTTCTTATTAAAGTGTTTTTCTTTTTGGTAAACGCTGCATGAAGTATTGCTATAAATTCATGAGAATTACTAATTTTCGTTTATTGCAGAATGGAAAATATGAAGAGCCCCCTTTCATTTCAAAAGAGAGTAAAAAGCTAATAAAATTAATGCTACAAGTGGAACCAAGAAATCGTATAAAAATATCTGAACTCTTAAATCATCCTTGGCTAACATTAGGTGTTTTAGAACCTGTAGACTACAAATCGCAAAATACATGCAAATTAGATCTGGAGTGTGTGCAGGTATATGCTTATTTCTTCTATAAGAAATATTCAGTTATTGCTTCCACATCATGTTAGGGATTGTTGTCTTGGTAAAGGAGGTGTAACAATATATCTATTTGCTAAAAGGTTTAAATATGTTTTATAAAAATCATTAATGGCACAATAAAACTTGCAAATCATATAATTTTTTAGATGATTCAGCTGAAATTGAAATGTTTTATCTAATTATTTATTTAGAAGTTCTACATTACACATTATAAAAATAAAGTTTCACTGGTACACACCTAAATTAAAAAAAATATATATAACAAAAATGTTGAAATGTGATGTGGGAAGTCTTGATTCCCTTGACCTCAAAGTTTTTTCTTAAGGTTATGGCTAAATTTATGGATGTAGATGAAAAATTGGTGAGAAATGAGCTGCTTAAAAGGAAGTATGACTACGCTACTGTAACTTATCTGCTTTTGTTGGGTAGAAAAAAGAGAGGTCAAAATTTGAAGTTAAATTCAGCCTGTGGATGGAAATTTTTGAAAAAGAATGAACAGGTAATTACTGTATATATTATAAACAAATTTTAGATTATGTTACTCTGATACCTTGTCTCTGATGCTGATATGGATATTGTCTAGCATTTGCTTAAAACGAATCTTGTTTCTATAATAATTTATTGTTAGTTATAATTTGTTCAATGATCCTTACGTTACTAGTGCTTCTCCGTCCAGCATTTGTAAATCCCATGAGACAAAAGATTTGTGATATAAATGAATGTCATATGTTGACATTTCTTACTATGGCATTAATAAGTTATTTAAAAAATGCCAATTTACGACGTACGACAAATATGAGAAATTATCGAGAATGTGATATAACGTCAACTCGTCAACGCGTTTATGGAACATACCATACATACTACAACAGTTTTATCCACCACACCGAAACAGAATGTTTGCACTCGACGCGCGTTTCGTTAACCATCATCATCAGGAGATGATTAAAACTGTTTCGAGTTTTAATCATCTCCTGATGATGCTAATAAGGTTAGCGAAACGCGCATCGAGTGCCAACATTCTGTTTCGGTATTGTGGATAAAACTCTGTTTAGTGCATTTTGTCGAAAGTTCCAAACCCCCCACTTAATACTATACCTACTACCAGTGATATAGTGCGCTCGCGTGATAATTATGGCTTTAATTATTAATTTATCGAGTTTATGGTGTTACGTTATTATGAAGCCTAATTTCTAAACTAATCAAGGAAGTACTGTAATCAAATGGGATTTTTTTTATTGAATGTTTGGACATTTTTGTTTGTTGGATAATAAAAAATTACTTATACAGTTCTCACATTAGATCTTTGAACGTACGCAGTGACTAATGTTAATCATGGAAGGGAGTGATTTATCTCTCATCCTTTTGTCTCTTAGCTAGGTAATAAATATTAGCACTTAAATTTGAAAATTTGTTAAAAAAAAATATGAAAAACTTCTCTGTGACAAATCATAAAAATACCGTTAGAGAAAGTTGCGTTTTTTCCATATCGGCGTATTTAAATTAAAATTTCAGCCTACATGTTTGGAAAATATTTGAGAAAATATGTATAAACCTATCTTTTCAAATATCTGCTATACACTGTGGTAACAAAGTCCCGGACCCCCCGATATTTCTAAAAGGCCGCCTCTGATCAAAAAATATTTCAGATGAAAGTTGTAGATCGTTATTAGATCTACCTTTAAAATAATATTCTAAGTATACGGGGTGCTTCACAAATGCGGAATAAACCGATGATGTGTTTTTTTAAATGAAATAGTATTGTTTTAAATTTACTTTCTGAATCTATGCAAAATTTTAGCCCCAGTTCCTGTCTCATGTCCTATACTTAAATCCAACAGTTCAAAAAATATGACGTCACTTTTATTAACATAACAAATGCAATAGTTACGAAACAAACTTATTTAATCAAGTGCTGGAAATGGCGTCCCTGAACAACTTGACAATGCCCCAAGTTGTAATAAAATTTATTAATAACATTTTGTAGCATAATTGGAGATCAATTCACATTCGGTCCTGATCCTGTCTTTAAGTGTATATATATTTTCCGGTTTTGTTGTAAACACTTTATTTTTCAAATGACCTCAGAGGAAATAATCTATCGGCGTAAGGTCCGGGGACCTCGCTGGTCATTCCAATTCACCTCTTCTGCCGATCCACCTATTAGGAAAAGTAGCATCTAAAGATCTCCTTACGTTTATACCGAAATGTGCAGGGGCTCCATCTTGCTGAAACCATGTTGATTATAAATTGTGGCCTCTCCTAATTATTATTTCAGGTAATATTTGATCTTGTAACATGTGTAAATAATGTTCTGAATTCAAATTTCCCTCAATAAAAAACGGGCCTATTATTTGATTTTGAATTATATACCTGCCCAAACGCTGGCCTTCTCAGGATACTGGGTATGCGATTCTCTCATTCAGTGAGGATTCTCATCTGCCCAGTATCGACAATTATGTCGTACCGTTAAGCATGAAAGTTGATTCGTCAGAAAAAATTATATTATTGAGGAAATTCGGATTTCGATCCCATTTTTCCGTCATAATTTTAGAAAACTCCATTCGGCGATCAAATTCATCTTCGAATAGCTCTTGCACCAATGTAATTTTATAGGGATGAAACTTGATACATCTGTGGATATTCCTCACCGATAAAAAATCAACATCTGACTGAAAGGTCACTTTTCGTAACGAGAGATTTGGTTCTTCTACAAAATGCTGCACAATTTCCAAACTTTTTTGTTCATTAGCAACCGTTCTTGGCCTTCCCGAGCGTTGACGATCTTTGCAAGTACCAGTCTGTTCAAACCTCTGAATGGTCCTGATCACGGTAGATTTTGAAATAGGAGGGCGATCCGGAAACGTGTCATTAAAAAGATGTTTTGTTTCATTAAATGATCGTTGACGATCTCCGAATCCTCTGAT
>JAEQML010075402.1:0-13852 GCA_016904865.1 Pissodes strobi
TGAACGATTTTTTTTTTGAATGACTGGAAAAGTCATCCAGAAAGTAAGTGTACTACTGTATTTGCATAAAAACATATTTTTCTATAAATACAGGGTGTTGCAATGATAACAAGTTTTTTTCATAAAATTTGTAACACCCTGTGGAGTTCAACAGTTACAATATCAACTTAAAATTAAAATCAAAATGTAGCTTTATCTTTTTGGAACATTTTGTTTTTTGATTTACTCTATTATCTTGGTCACAACAAGAGAAACACAATTTTATAACATAACATGTTTTTATTAATTTAAATTTGCATTATTCGCACTGAGCAGCAGGCTATGAAAAAACATAAGTTATAGTAAATTGTCATTAGCTAAATACAGATGTCAAAACGCATTTCATAGAAGTGTATTTTCAGTGTTAGTCCTTACGTTTTTTCTTTGCAAAAACCTTCATTTTAATTAAAATGCAGCGTGAAGCACGAAATCTTACTCGAGAAGAATGTGCTCAAGCATTAATATTGTTGGAGGAAGGCTGGAATTACCGAATAATTGGTAGACGATTTAATGTATGTCATACAACCGTTTCGCGAGTTATACAAAGATTTAAAGACACTGGAAGCCATGGTCGCAGACCGGGACAAGGAAGGAATCGAATAACAACCCCTATTCAGGAGCGGTTTTTAAGACTAGCAGCATTAAGACAACGTTTTGTAACAGTCGGGACCCTTCAAACCCAGCTTCGAGATGCTAATGGTTTACAAATTTGTGGTGAAACAGTTCGTCAGAGATTAAGAGAACACAATTTGAGAGCTAGAATTGCTGCTCGGGGGCCAGCGCTAACTAGAGATCATCGAAGAGCCAGGCTGAATTTTGCCAGGGAACATCGTAACTGGTTAGAAGCAGAATGGCAACAGGTATTATTTACGGATGAGTCAACATTTTGTTTGTACAATAACGACAGGCGCATGCGTGTATATCGACGCCCTAACGAACGATATGCTCAGTGTAATTTTTCAAATACCACATTATTGGGAGGAGGATCTGTGATGGTCTGGGGAGGTATTTTTTGACTGGTCTCACAGCACTTGTGGTCATAAATAATGGAAGCCTTACAGCTGAATGGTACATATTGGAGGTTTTAGACCAACATGTAATTCCATTCGCGCCATATATAGGGCATGGATTTTTGTTGATGCAAGATAATGCCAGGCCTCATGTTGCTGGAGTTGTGCGGAATTATCTAGAGGAAGTTGGCATTGATACCATGGCATGGCCAGCTCGAAGCCCGGATATTAATCCCATAGAAAATCTCTGGAACACTCTTGGGAGGAGGGAGGTTACAAGAGTAATGGAACTTGAACACTTTGGAAGACGTGGGGAGGCGACTGATTGAAATATGGGAAGAACTTGACCAAAATGATATACGCTCGCTTATTTTAAGTATGGGCCGTCGTTGCCAAGCAGTTATTCGTGCCAGAGGCGGAAATACTCGCTACTGACATTTTTTTTACATTTTGTTTCTTTGTTACATTTGGATAATAAATTTTAATTATAACATGTTATGCTATAAAATTGTGTTTCTCTTGTTGTGACCAAGATAATAGAGTAAATCAAAAAACAAAATGTTCCAAAAGGATAAAGCTACATTTTGATTTTAATTTTAAGCTGATATTGTAACTGTAGAACTCCACAGGGTGTTATAAATTTTATGAAAAAACTTGTTATCATTGCAACACCCTGTATTTATAGAAAAATAAGTTTTTATGCAAATACAGTAGTACACTAACTTTCTGTAAGAGTCAACCTGTCATGCAAAAAAAAATTCATTCAAATCGAGCAAGTAGTTTGGACAAAAATTTACTTTAAACTTTTGGTTATTTTTTGGTGGTGCGTTAATTTATTGGAGCAGTGTATATATATATATATATATATATATATATAGTGCGGACGTAAATAGTCCCCCCCCCCTTCTAAATTCGAAACGGTTTGAGATATCGATTTGAAACTTGGATAGCTGAAATAAGGCATAAGATACTATGTTTTGACATAAAATTGATAACTCTAAGATTCAAGATGGCGACTGGGCGCCATTTTGAATATTTTTTTTTTAATGGAAAGGGGGGTCGAGTGATACCTCGTTTGAAAGGTCTTTTCATTCTCAATTCATCCCCCGAATTTGAAGTCTCTACTATCACCCCTGCCAAGGCGGCGTTTTGTCAAACTGATGATTGTTTATTAGATTTCAAATGAAAAAAAAACTCTGACGGGACTTTTATGAGGGTGTTTGTTACTTTTTAAACATCGGTTCGGCGATTGTCTAAGATTGACAAATGAAAAGACAACTGTAACGATTTTCAAAATGTAATAAAAGACTTAACTTGAAGCAATGGTTATCTTAAACACTAATTAATTCATCAACTAACCGAATAAAGAATCATTTTAGCAAGTTTTCAAAATGTTGTCCACTTCCTGGCAATAGAACAGCCTCTTCTGAAACTCATTCCTTACGTTTTGGAATATCTCTGGGGTTAAGTTAGCACAGACCTCCATAATTATGTCTTTAAGTTTTCTTGTGGAGCAATATTGTTCCACTATTTAGGTGTTGTAGTTATTCCTCAGGCAAGCATTATCTAGTTTACACAGAATGTTAAGTAGTGCTGTTCCTCCCATTTCGATATTTTCAATACTAATTTCGTTGCCTCTTGGCGATTTGTTGTTGCTAATGTTCTTCCGGTAGCGGATAGGCTCTCCTATGTGATCCCGGCAGAGAACAGGCCTATTTCAGGGATGCAACCCTGCCTACGCGAGCAATAATTTATCCCTACCTCCACTTTGGGGAGAATCATGTCCCATCCCTCAGATCTATCCACACCAACTATCCTACCCTTCCTGGAACCACTCACGAAGACGCGCGGCCGGCGTGGTGTTTTATGGCCAAAACCTCTTAAATGGACACAAACCCCACAAACAGGTCCCCAGTCCCCAGCAGTTTGAGTAACCCCGACCTAGGCGGCGGTATGAAAAGGGTTCAAACAGGGGGTGCTAAGTATCCCTGGGCTCGACCAAGCTGCCACCTTGCAATAGCGACTTATAACGCACGATCGATAAGAACAGAGAAACGACTAGCTGAATTAGAATATGAACTCGAAAAGGTTACCTGGGACATATTAGGTATAGCCGAAACGAGACGCAAAGGAGAAGAAGAATGCATAAAACTAAAGTTCGGGCCTGTCCTATTCCACAAAGGACCTGAAGAAGGAAATGCAGGAGGGGTCGGAATTTTAGTTCACAAAACAATTGTGTCAAAACTTAGAACTCTGTAAACAATTATAAGACAGAGTATTATACATAACACTTAGTATCAACAAAACACACACTCTTAAATCCATCCAGATATATGCCCCCACTTCCTCAGACGACGACGAAGAGGTATATCATAGGAGGTGACTTTAACTCAAAAATTGGGAAGAACACAGACCCAACAGAAACATACATAGGACAGTTTGGCATCGGAACAAGAAACGAAAGAGGGAAAAGCTCGCCAACTTTCTAGAAAACGAGAAACTCTATCTAATGAACACTTTCTTCAAAAAGAAGGAGAAACAAAAGTGGACGTGGAGAAGCCCAGACGGACGAACCAAGAACGAGATTGCTTTTATCATCTCAAGACACAAACATATAATACAGGATGTGGACGTCGTCAACCCGTTCACAACTGGCAGCGACCACAGAATGGTAAGATGCAGGGTATCCATAAATACAAGATTGGAGAGAGCTAGAAAGATAAAAAATAAGAGCTGCAAAATCGATGTAGAAAAACTAAAAGAACAAACAGACTTATATAAAAAAAACACTTACAACAGAATTTTCCTCAAAACCCGAGGCAACCCAATGAAGACCTTGACAGTACAAATAGAAGAATAACAAGAGCTATAAAAGATACAGCAGAGAATCTAGCCAAAGAACCAAAGACAACAGACAACAAATTGTCAAACGAAACGAAACAACTTTTAGAGAAAAGGAGACAACTTATTAAAGATGGAAAACGAGACACAGTGGAATACGTAGAAATTAATAAGACAGTAAGAAAAATGTCGAAGCAGGATATAATGAAAAACAAAACACGACAGATAGAAAACTTAATAGAAAACAACAAAGGTCTAAAAATATTTAAAAGACAAAACACAAAGAAAAAAGACATAATAAAATTAAAATATAAAAATGGCAATATAGTTGAAGATAGACCAAATACATTGCAAGTGATAGAATCATTTTATAAGGACCTTTATGAAAGTAAGACATACAACGAAACTGTGAACATTGAAAATACAAATAAGACTAACAAAATAATCAACGTCAATTCAAAGGAAGTACCAGATATATCAAGAGAAGAATGGGAATAAGCCTTAACACAGATGAAAAAATAACAGGGCAGCCGGCGAAGACAACATCCTGCCAGAGATGCTGAAAGAGGCGGACATGAAAGCCAAGGAAGAACTAGTACACTTATTTAATAAATGCTTATCGGAAGAATGCATCCCAAAAGACTGGGAAAATGCAATAGTAGTTCTCATATACAAGAAGGGTGACTCTACTAACCTTGAAAACTATCGACCAATCAGCCTTCTATCCCAAATCTACAAGGTATTCATCAGAATTATAACGAACAGACTTGAGCATAAGTTCGACATATATCAGCCAAAAGAACAGGCCGGATTTCGCAGCCACTTTAGCACTACCGAGCATCTCCATACAGTACGACAGATACTGGGAAAAACGTCGGAATATAACATACCGATATGGATGGCACTTATTGACTTTAGAAAAGCTTATGATACAATAGAGAACTGGGCAATAATTAAATCAATGAGAAACGCTAGAATAGACCAAAGGTACATAAATCTATTTGATAACACCTACAAAAAATCATCAATCACAATAAGAGTTCACGAAACCACGAATAGAATCAAAACCGAGAGAAGTGTTAAACAAGGCGACATCATCTCGCCAAAACTTTTCACCTTGGTCCTTGAGGACGTCTTCAAAGAACTGAATTGGACAGGAAAAGGAATTAACATCCAAGGCGAACACCTACAAAACCTCAGATTTGCCGCTGATATTGTATTATTTGCAAAGGACGAAGAAGAACTCACAGAGATGCTTGAACAACTACAAGAAGAATCGGGAAAAGTAGGACTAGAAATGAACAATACAAAAACAAAGTACCTAACAAATCTAACAACAGAACGAACAACAATCACAATTCACGGACAAACAATTGAAAACGTCGAATCGTACATATACCTAGGCCAAATAATCTCCTTCGACAAACAATATCAAGACCTAGAAATTGACAGAAGAATCAGACTAGGCTGGGCGGCCTACGGTAAATTGAAACACATCCTAAATACGAAAATCCCCATGGAAATGAAGACAAAAATTTACAACGAAGGCATTCTCCCAATAGTAACATACGGCTCAGAAACATGGGTCATGACCAAAAACGATTAACAAACTAAGAGTACATCAGAGGGCCATCGAACGCAAGTTGTTGGGAATATCACTAAGGGACCACAAAACCAATGAGCGGATAAGGCAGAAAACACAAGTGACCTACATAATATCTAGAGTTAGTTCATTGAAGTGGAAGTGGGTGGGACACGTCGCGAAGCACACGGAGAACTGGAGTGGATATACTAAGAGGTGGAGATGGAAATGTAGGTAGACCGCAGCAAAGATGATACGACGACCTGAAAAGATTCGCTGGACTCAACTGGTACCAGGTCGCCCAAAACAGAGAAAGATGGTCCAATATGAGAGAGGCCAATATCCAGTGGGTAGACCAAGACTGAGAGAGAGAGAGAGAGAGAGAGAGAGAGAGAGAATGTTCTTCAAGCTGTTATTTATTTCGTCTGGGGTGAGATCTGAGATATCATCTGATCTATGGTTTTGTATTTTGGGAATATTAGTGTTGCCCTCTGTTACAGTTGTTTTCTTGTAGAGGTCGATATAAAGTTTTCTTACAATTTTCAAAGTTTCTTGTTTATTGGTCCTCGTTTGCCCAGTACTGTTGTCGACAATCGTGCATTCTCCCTACCTTTGTTATTTTTTTACTGTTGGATAGTATTAAATTCCCTCGAATTGCTTTGGATATTTCTTTATTAATTTCTCTTAGCTGTGTAGCGAATCTTGGGTGTTTTTCTTCTAAATTTTTTCTTTCCTTCATCAGATTTTTAGTACTCAGCTTTTCCCTCTTCTCAGTTCCAGCCATTTGCCACTTTCTTGCCGCTTCTTTCAGGATAACCCAGTGAGAAATTTACCCCCATGATTTCTAGTATTTTAAATGAAAACCTTCCCAGTAATAAGCGTGAGACCCATGAGTACATAACCTTAAGTAGTAATTTATCTCTCATCATGCCTTTCATAACCCGTCTTTTCATTTCTCACTGATCCAATATCGTTAAATTTGGCAACCAGTTGTAATACACATCGGACACATTTTTCAAAATGTCGTTCGTTGAATATAGTCAAGGTTACTCGCGCATTGTCATTATTACTATAAAAAAAATGAATTTTCTACACTTTCTACATGGAAAGAAATTATTTTCATTTTGCTTATTTTGCTTAAAAGTAACAACCCGTTTGACAAAAATCTAAATTTTTAGCAATTCACGTTTAAAGTGATTAAATCAAACACACATGTTTACCTTTCTTAAGAACGACGAAATAAAATAGAGGAAACATTGCTTAACACATTCACTGCCCACGCCAAAAACGACTATTGCGTCAGGTGCCACTACAGTTTTTCGGATATTTTTTAAATTAAATACTTAAAACTTGTTACAAATGAATTCAAATATGGATTTTCAACTTTTTTTTATAAAAAAAAACAAAAACGCGCTAGGTGCGTTGTGGGCACTGAGTAACATAAAAACCACGCTCAGTGCCCATAAACGCGCCATACGCGTTCTGAAAAAAATGTTTTTATTACTCATATATTTTACATCATCAGTGAGGCCTTTCTTAGGGTCACATCTAGGTCTTTTGGGTAAGTGCCTAACATCTTTTGAACAACCAGGCTGTTGGTCCGATATAAAATAGCGATTTTGCATAAAACCAGTATTCGGTGCCCATCAACGCACCTAGCGCGTTCACTGTAAAAAAAAACGAAAAAATAATGACCATATTTTCTTTACAATGCATTTTTCCCTGTATTTTATACTCTAAAAAGGAATACAAGTAGATACGAAATGATCCTTACCGCTTATAACAGTGCAATCAACTTTTCGAATAAAAAAGACCGCCAAAAGCACAATTAAAAAAATAAATCGGAACCAACCTACTCACATTACGTTTGAACCAGTACTAAACGCCCAGTCGTATTAGCAAGCGCGTGAAGTTTTGCCCGGTCTTTCTGTGGTGCGCAGAAACTAATAGACACAAGAACGCGCCTAGCGCGGTGTGGGCACACCGTCGAAGTTCCAGTCAACGCGCCAAGCGCGTTGTGGGCAGTCAATGTGTTAAATGCCAAGAGTTGATGCTTAGGTAAACATATTTTTTCTTCAAACGTCAATAAATCCGTCATTATTCGACTGTGTAGGCGGCCGTGAAGTTTCGTTTTTCCTCCGCCGGAGCTTTACCCGAGAATAACAACCGCAGAGAAGCGACAAAATCCATCGGCACCTTTGAAGTTGGAGAGCCAAGTTCAATCTGTCATATGTGACAGATGGCCGGTTTAATACACTGAGATAAATGTAATGAAGGGAAAATAAATGCTATACACCGATAAAACATGCAATTAATTACATGTTTATTATTTACTTTATTAGAAATGTATTATGAATAGGTTATCTTTTAGGATTTAACGGTTTAACTCAGAGTTTACTGATTCGCATCACGAGATGGTTTATGTTTTCGTCTCGCGTTACGATATTTTCGTATCGTTGATTGGACGACTAACCCAAACTAACCAAATCTGTTAAAATTGTTTATAGCGTATCGGAACCGGCTCAAATAAGTAAAATAAGTTGAGACTAAGTGAAACTAACCCAAAGTTGATCGACGACTAATCCAAACTAACCAAATCTATTAAAATTGATTATAACGTGTCGGAACCTCTTCAAATGACTATAACAAGTTGAGAATAAGTGAAACTAACCGAAAGTTGAATCGACGACTAACCCATAATAACCAAATCTATCAAAATTGATTATAACATATCGGCACCGGTTCAAATGACTGAAATAAGTTGAGACTAAGTGAAACTAACCGAAAGTTGATTCGACGACTAACCCAAACTAACCAAATCTCTTAAAATAGATTATAACGTATTGGAACCGGTTCAAATGACTAAAATAAGTTGAGACTAAGTAAAACTAACCGAAAGTTGATTGGACGACTAACCCAAACTAACCAAATCTATGAAAATTGATTATAACGTATCAGGACCGGTTCAAATGATTAAAATAAGTTGAGACTAATTGAAACTAATTGAAAGTTGAATCGGTGACTAACCCAAACTAACCAACTCTATTAAAATTGATTATTACGTGTCTGAACAGCTTCAAATCACTAAAATAAGTTGAGAATAAGTGAAACTAACCGAAAGTTGATAGGACGACTAGCCCAAACTAACCAAAAGTCAATCAGTTACACGTACTATTTACATATGTCAAAAAAAATAAATAATGATGTATATTTCATGATGGATATATCGTTGTAATGTCATTGTAATATGTCAAAATGTATGGTAGAATATTGTAAATTCATTCATTATTAAAAGACGACTATGTATGATTCTGTCAATCAAACGTTTTAAGAAAACGTCAAATGTGACAGATGAATATATTCGTCAATATTTCCCTTAATATAACAGATATCGAAAAAAATGTCGTTTGGGAATAAAATATGACAGGCGCAACTGTCACATTTGACAGTTACAGCTATAAAATTCGTTTATTTTTCTCTGAGATATGTCAAAATACATTGTTAACATTTTGACATATTTAAGTATTACATCTTGACATATTTCATTAAAGAATGCAATGCAATAGGGTTCGGAACTAAAACAAGCAAAGAAGGTGGATGATCACCATATTGATATGTTTTACTTAAAAATACCATACCTTCGTTGGGCTCAAACATTCACTAAAACTTTGACGTAACGGATGCAGACATGCGTCTGCGCCGCTCTCTCATAACATTTTTGTAAAAGGTTTGATTTCATCTAAATAAAAAATCGGTAATTGACAAAAAATGTATATTTTTTTCTCTTTAGTTCATAATTAAGTGAGAAAAAATTAACCAAATCCAACCAAACCGAAAAAGTTTGATTCATTTACGATTTATTCGAAATAACCTTGTTATTAAAGGTCCTATCGAAATAAAGTATAAAGATATATTGTAGAGAAATTCAAAACATATTTTTCTGCACAAACCAATTTATTCCAACTGTCAGTGTTTTATAGATAATTGAAAATACATCTGAAGCATATATCGTGTTCTTTTATAAAATGTTTTCATTGTTTTTATGTGTCAAGTTCAAATATGGCTGTTATCATATAAAATATAGCGTAATACTTATCAACAGACTCTTATCGCATATACGTATTTCCTGGGAAAACCGACGTGCCACCAAGACAATTATGCAGTGTAAGAGATGTCAGGGGCACGGGCATTCAATGTCCCATTGCCAAAGAAAGTGGGCCTGCTCTAAATGTGCAGGTCCACACCAAATCATAGATTGCAATAGTAACACTGTAAGATGCGCGAACTGTTTTGGTGAGCACAGGGCAATAAGCACGCAATGCCCAGTGTATATATACAAAATACAGCAGACACAACCATCTACCCAACAACCAAAGCAAGAATACCGGCCAGCGCCACCCCCCGCCAACCCTGCATGGCAAGGATGCCACAAAACGCCCAGAGACGCAACTGACCAATATCAGCAGCAATTCCCCGCCCTAAGAAACAAAGGACAACCGATACAACAGCAAAAGGTTAGTCAAAACAGCAGTCAAGCCATTGTAAATAGTTCAAATAAAAATTCTAATCATAATATTCAAAAATCGCAATCTAACAATCCTGCAAATCAAGTTTTAAACAATTTAAATAACTTGCAAAGCGCTGTAAATCGCATAAATAGTCTCGTCAACTTTGGCGAACTTATTCGAGCGCTAAATGATTATGAGAACCTTATTGAGTCCTGCCAGGGGAACAAGATTGAGGTCCTTCAGGCCTCAATGCAGTTCTTCACGGAGGACTTTAATGATTACAATATATAGTTTAAACAATGCCTATTAACGTTCTGTCATGGAACTGTAATGGCATTCGCTCTAAACTCGGAGAACTAAAAAATTTCATTTATGGTAATCCTAACTTTCACATAATATTTCTGCTTGAAACCAACATCGATGCTGGTTTCAGGTTGAATTTCTACGATAGACAGGTCCTGCGTTTTGATAGGCCTGATCGACGCGGAGGAGGCGTGGCCTGTCTGATGCACAGGTCAGTCCTTTATAAGCAGGTCGTAGGCCTGAGGTCCGTCATTGAGCACGTAGCTCTCGAGCTTGAAGGTGGTCTGCGAATCATCGGTGCATACTCTCCTCCGGGTCACCGCCTCCAGGAAGAAGATATTCTTGCTCTGCTGCCTGCTGGCAGAAAGACGCTCCTGATTGGTGATATTAATGCAACGCACGTCAACTGGCGTGGTTATTCCAACAGGAGTGGACGTCTGCTACACATGTTAGTGGAACAGAATATTGACCTTGTCTATCACCAAACTCCGAATCCTACATTTTATCCCAATAACCGATTTAATCCATCGTTCCTGGATATTGCTATTTCTCGAGGAATAACTAACGCTTCAAAGCTCCTAGAGCTTAATGAGCTCAACTCGGACCATCTTCCAATCAAGATTAGTCTACGTTCTAGGCTACAAGTAGTGCAGGAAACTATCCTGTCCTACAGGAATCTTGATTGGAGGGAGTTCCGAGCGAGGCTTAGCCAAGCAACAGTTATTCCAAAACAAATAGACTCTATCCCAGAACTTGAGAGCGAGGTGCAAGCTCTAGTCACAAATATCCAGCGCGTTAGAGACGCAATTTGTCCCACTGTCAGTAAACGACTGTTTACTGACACACTTCCAGATCAAATCACAAACCTAATCATTTCCCGCAACCGTATCCGGCGTAGGTGGCAAAGGACGAGGGCTCCCATAGACCGTGAGCAATTCACAGCGCTTACCGGGGAGATAAAGGCGCAAATAGCAGCATTCAGGAACGACAAATGGATGGAGTACATCAACACCATCAATCGACACGATGGCTCGCTGTGGAAGCTCGCCAGGCGTATTCGTGGAGGCCCCGGTGAATTCCCCGGAATCCAATATCAAGGTGAAGTAATCACTGACAATATTGGAAAAGCGGGAGCCTTTACGAATTACCTGGAGGGCGTCTTCAGCGAGACACCGAACTCGACACCGTTCCACGACGTCATGGATGCTGCTGTCGAAGCCTTTACGTCTTCAAAATATCCCATCGCTCCCGAAGTCTTGAAAAGACTACTCATTACTCCTATTGATGTCAAGAGAGTATTAGCCCGCCTGCCCGGAAACAAAGCCCCCGGTCCTGACGATATTCCGTATGTTCTCCTCAAGAATATGCCGAATAAGACCGTCATCCATCTAATGCACATCATAAATGCTATTTTGCGACTCCAACACTTTCCGCTTCCCTGGAAGAAAGCGAAGATAATACTGTTCCCTAAACCAGGCAAAGATGCGAGGCTTACAATCTCGTACCGTCCTATTTCACTGCTTGACACATTGGGCAAAGTAGCCGAGAAGCTCATAATGCCGAGAATTAACAATGTCGTAGAAAGTCTCAGGATTTTGCCACAGGAGCAGGTCGGCTTTCGCTGCGGTCATAGCACCTCTATGCTCGCAGCGAAGGTCGCACAAGACACGCTCAACGGCTTTAATGAAAGCAAGGCAACGGCATTGTTATTGCTCGACATTGGGAAGCCATTCGACAAGGTATGGCACAATGGCCTTGTTTACAAGCTCTTCGCTATACATGGCATGCCTTTACATCTAGCATCCCTCATTGCGTCATACCTTGCGAATCGCTCCTTCTCGGTTCGCGTCCAGAGCGCTATCTCCGAGCCCAGACGCATCAAGTCTGGAGTGCCTCAAGGAACAGTATTGTCACCGCAACTATTCAGTTATTATATAGCTGACTTTCCATCTCACCCCTCAACCTCCTTTGCCCTGTACGCTGATGACACTGTGATATACTCACAATCATCAGACGTACAGGTAGCAAAGCAAAACCTCTTACATCACCTCAACCTTCTAGCCCCTTATTATAGGGACTGGAAAATATCCTTAAATGCATCGAAGACAGAACTGGGTATATTGACAAAAAAGCGCAATATCAATCTTGCGTCTATAGTTATAGGCAATACGGTCATCACACCGAAAGACCCTGTCAAATACCTAGGGATAGTCTTCGATCGCAAACTCCTGTTCTCGAAGCACGTCGCGGCAATAAAAGCTAAGAACATACTGACGCAAAAAAGCCTGAACCCGCTCGTTAGGACTAGATCCTATATGAGCCCGACAAACAAACTTATAATCTACAAGACAATCATTAGACCAACGCTTCTCTACGGGGCGCCAGTATGGTGCTCGGTAGCGAAGACACACCTTAAACACATTCAGACAATACAGAACAGATACCTGCGGGCTGCCTTCTCCCTGACATTATGGGACCGTGTGCGGGTCACCGAGTTGCATAACACGGCAAATATAGACTTTATAGACCAACACGTTAACAAATTGTCATGCAAATTCTATGACCACGGTATCAGGGGGTCAGAACTGACCGCAGGTATCGCCAACATACGATACAATCCACTACGCAGACTGAAATACGGACCATTATATAAAAATACTGACTTGTTCTATCAAGAACTTCGACCGCCTTGAACGACTAACATACAGTCATACTTATAATACAACAAACGTACATAAAAATAACATGCACTAACCGATCAAACAAATACCAGAAAACAACAAACGAACAGACCTAGACAAGACACACACACAGCTAAGGTAATAGTTGAACGCAAATCGATCACTTCAGGCGATGTAATTCTCCCGAATTCATCGTTGTGGTCGATTTTGCGGAAAACTAGAGCCAAAGCAGACAGACCGGCGCGGGGAGGAGCCATCCGACCTGGTAACCTAGGGGGTGGAGTCTCCGTGCGCCTACTTATACCACCGAATATTAACTAACGATTAATATTCGGTGCTTATACCCACAAAACGAACTGACGGACATCACTCTTGCCGCAGCCACCGAACCGCGCGTGCTGTCCCCCCCAGCAACTTCTACGTGTTCTGAGCGAACAACTATATGTGGTAATCAGCCTTTAAGGCACCCTCACATACGCATTGTGTATATAAACATATACGATGATGTACAACCGCATCTGGCAATGCCAATTACTTGTACATATGTATATATTGTATTTATTCAATGTTACATGTTCGTGCTGTCCCATCTAAATTATAAGCAGGTTTTTTGAGGATTTTTTCCTGCACAACTAAGGCTTGAACCACCCAGCATACCAACGTAGCTGATCAATACAGCTTTAATAAGCAAACGTGCAATTCAATTCAATTGAAGGGTTAAACCCATGTAATTGTATCTTACTTCTTGACTGCTGTTTGACGATACTCTAGAAGGGCCGACATCAGCCCGTAAGGCGCAGATGTTTAGTACGTGAGTGCAATGCGCGCAGTGTAAGTGCGATAAAAACTCGCGTAACGAGAACATCTTGCCACATATATATATATATA
>JAEQML010075403.1:0-13851 GCA_016904865.1 Pissodes strobi
ATTCTCAAAAATATATTTGTCTTGAAAATTATATTTGAGATTTATTGTCCGTTTTAGTAATGACGTCTTGATCAAGACGTCCATACTAAAACTTGTAGTGTAAAAACCATAATATCAGCTATTATATCAGCAAAATGAAAATATAATATATCTAAGCACAGGGATAATAGGAGACGACAAAATTAATTGTTACAATGCGTACGATGTCGGTTTGTCGATGACGACAAGTTTTACTACAAGTAGCTTTGCACATATTAAAATTCAAAGAAAACATAGGGTTCAAGCAATTGCATCCATAAATTCAGGAATTAAAGTAGGCCACACGATTATTCCAATTAACCCTACTCTGCTATTTCACAGAATTTCGTGTGCCAAGAAATCATCTAAACAGTTTCCAGAATACTTTCAATATAAACTTAATCCATATCCACTCTCACTTTTTGACAACGTAGGAATGCGAAAAACGAAAAAAATCTGCTCTATATGAGGCGTTTACACCAATCACAGAAAATGCTAATCTTAATGACACTTTAGACGTCATTGACGGTGGGTTTCTTATTCATCGAGTTGTGTGGCATCAACAAGAATTTTACTCAGCTGTTTTTGCTAAATATGTTGAATATGTTAAGAAGCATTACCCAAGGAACGCCGTTATAGTATTTGATCGATATCCATATAAGAACAACGAAAACACAATTAAAAGTGGTGAACGCTTTCGTCGGATGAAAAATTGTCCCACAGCCGAAATAGCTTTTGATAAAACAATGAAAATCACTACATCACAAGTGAAATTTCTGTCAAGTGAAAGCAATAAAATCAGGCTGATTTCAATGCCGTGCATCCGGTTTAAAACTGAAGAAATTGTAGTAAAACAGGCGTTAGAAGATGCTGACACTCTCATAATTAATACAGCTCTAAATATGTCACACAAATTTGGATCAGTGGCGATAGTAGGTGAGAACATTAATCTACACGTTATTCTTACTGGACTGTGTAAATCTGAAAATAATATATGCTTGTTATAGCTAGGAAAGGGAAAAGCAGAAAACACACTTTATTCACCCGCTGTGATGCAGCGGGTTCTTTTTTTCAAGAGAAAGGATATGTATTGTGATAGCTCATTTGACAGGTTATTTTAAGTATTTTATCTTGGGTTTGATTTTCAAAATTTGCACATTTCTTTTCGAAATATGGACCGTTGGAAATATATTTTTCAAACTCAGCAGCTTAGTAGCGTGAAGACTGCCCAAAACAGTTTATATGACTTTATCTTACTTTTTCTTAAGCTTCCATTTGAGGATAATTTTAGCCATATCTGAAAATGTCAAACTTTGGTAGTTATAGGTAGGTATTTCTGTTTATTAAATTATAGGAGTTTACCATAACTATTTAAAATTTACTATAATCGTGGCGTTTGATAGACCCAATTCAATCGTCGCTATAACGTTTTAGATCGTAATGTCGGATGTTCACCCATTTTCGAGTTAAACACTGAGATTAAATGCATCGAACTTGTATTACAATATTACGTAATTATTAAAGAATTAAAAATATATATATAAAATAGGGCATCTTGACTATGTCCGTTCAAAAGTATAATAACCTCATTCTTCCGATTACTCAGAATAATATACAGGGTGGAAATTCGAATGGAAATTCGAATAAATCCTATATTAGGAAAACAAGCGTTTGCCAAAAAAAATTTTTATTTTTATTTTCAATTTTATAAAAGTTATTCAATCTTTCATGATTTTTAGCCGTTATTTGAGGCTAAAACCACCCACAGTTCTTTCTCCAAAAGGAAAGGTATGTATTGTGATAGCTCATTTGATAAATTCTTTTAAGTCTTTTATTTTGGGGTTTGATTTTCTTAAATCAGCTCATTTGCTTGTGAAATATTGACAGTTGATATTTTTCAAATCTAGCAGTCTCTAGCGTGAAAACTACTTAAGATAGGCCAAAATAGGTCTTATCTTACTTTTTCTTAAGTTTCCGTTTGGAAAGAGTTGTCATCGTTTTTAGTTATAATAAAAGTTTAATTCGGCGCACGGTTTCTTTCACGAGTCGTGGACAACAGTAAGCAAAAAATGAAATAAAGTTGACGGGTTTCTTAATAATCTACAAAAATGTGTGATTTTATATAAAATATGTTAGTTAAGCTAACATGACCGGATATATGTGGTTAGGAGAGTTATAAAATTCCAGAGACTTCCAAAGCTGCCCACAAGAAAAAAAACAAAACCTGCATTGTCATGGCAGAATTTGGAAGTACTTGACATTTCGCTTTCACTTTGTATCCTCTTCTAAAAGTTGAACTGTCACATTTTAAATCCGAATGAGACTATTCGTTTCAATACCAAATTCAGAACTATTTTTAATACTGAGTTCTCAAATTCGATGAAGGAAGACAAACTCAAATTTGACTTCTCTCTTTTCTTATGGGAATATCTTAAATCCAATGTTTTATTTACAGATAAATGCATAGGTATTATAATTAAATCGGGGAGTTGAAACAGCGTTCAAAAATCTAATAAAATATCCAGATTATTGAAGCTGATGATGGAGACGCGAAGGTGAAATGTCGTGTTTACAATTCCAGTTTATCATCTTATAGAGAATAAAAAGAAAAAGGGAAAAGTGAAAATAGTTTTAAAATGCCTAGAAATGAGGTCAGTAAAAAACAGAACTCAAGTTGCAAGTTTTCGTTTTTTTTTATGTGTTTAATAGAACCGGAACTGTTATGTCAAAAATGATCAAGAGACTTACCAAGTTTTAAGTGCACTATACGCTTAACCCACTAAAGCAGTGTCGTACCATCATCCACTAAAAGATTATCAATACGAGTTAAACGACGGCAAATTGGGATTTAAGATTAATAATTTTAACGAAATGCCCACTTTTGATAATATAGTTTTAATGGCTATATAAACAGAAAACAAAAAATATTATTTTTTAAAAAATTTAGCACTAAATCTTGGAAACTAGGCCGTTTCAAATGTTCGTATGAACTTTTCGACTTAGAATTAATCAGCGAATGAATTTTAATATATTCTGACCTTTCCTTTCCGATTTTTTGTATTATAGACTTATACTACAAAATGGAGGCTTCAGTAAATAATACTGAGGAAACAAATCATTCGAAAAACTTGTATGTAATATGTGTACGGGAAACAAAATGACAAAATAATTTCTCTATTTTTGCTATAAATATTAGATGAATAAAGATTAATATAAGCTGTTTAAAATACCATTTCGTATATTAGGTCCCTTAAAAAAACAATTTTGAAAGTAAGCCACTAGTAGCAAATCCATGAAGAATTTTTGTTGCTTTAAAAAAATATATTATTTTCTTATTTTTAGCAGAAATTATTTTAATTTAGTTTTAGTACAATTTGAAAATACGAATTGTTTAAGCCCCCTTAGTGTCCAATACTAACGATCTAACGACCAAATCCAAATTTCAAATTTACAACTTGGGCACCAAATTGCATAACTTTGCCTTAATCTAACCGACTTCGTATCTCTTACGGATCTCGAGATCCCCATGCATGCACTCGAATTTGTAGCACCCTGTATAATGTATAATTCAAAGCGCAAAAGCAAAATTATTTTTCGGAAGACCTTAAAGTTAAGACAAGTACATTTTCAATTACTCGCTTCTATCTACAGCAAATTTTCGACCTTCGAACCTGCGCGTGCTGTCGTTCTAATAATTCGCGTCACGCCTAGTGCTGTGCTAAACCAAACTAACCCAATCTCACCCAAGGCCGTGCCCAAAACCAGGAGAAAAGAACTTTGAAAAGTATATGAATTAGCACGTGACCGTGTGTGAAGGCTCAAAATTGCGGCAGGTAGACAAGAATTTAGTCGCTCGGATAGTCTTAACAGGTACTCTCCTCGAATACAATTCAAAATCAAGCTTCCATACAAATCACTGTTGATGTAAACCAGCGGTAAGATGTTAAATCGCACTAGGGTTCTGCAGACTATGCTGTCAGGACTTTAAAAAATGTAAAAAAATTTTTTATAATCTTCCGAAAAAAATTTTGCTGCACTTTGAATTATACATTATATAGACCAAGAATCGTCATGTATTAATTACATAGTACTATCGAGTACAAAATGGATTTAGCTTGTGGTTACTACCTATGAAGGAAGAGCCGATACATGCAAAATCAATTTAAAAAAATATTTTTTAAATTTTTTGAATGTTTTAGCAGTGGTGGTTGTAGACTGCAGAATCTTAATGCGATTTAACAACTTATCGCTTCTTTACAGTAACAGTGATTTATATCGGACCTTGATTTTGAAATGTGTTCGGGGAGAGTACCTGTTAGCCTATCTGATCAGACTTCAAAAGTCGAAACCGATCATAGGTGGTACCTTCCCGGACCGAATTGAAAATGAAAAGAATTTTGCATTTGCACTTTAAATTTATACAATATATAGACCAAGAAACCTTATGTATAAATTATATATTATATAAATATATATGTATATATATACATTGTAACAATCATTTGGATATGCTCGTTCCAATGTCAGTAATTATGAATTTTCTGTAGCAATTCGCGGTTAAATATCCAAAAACAATTCATTTATTTTCTTACATTCACAAACTTCGATATAATCTAGCACACCATTGGAATTATTTTAATGTAATTGATTTGTCTATGCCACTGGACTGCAGGCATACAGTTTTTGTAATCCCAAATATGATTGCCGGAATCTTCAATTTAATATGAAAAGTTTGCGATGTAGATAGGCAACTAACAATGCATCTATTAATTTTACAGCCTTTCTTTAGTTTGTGACATGACTACGTGCTTTGTTTTGACAGTTACATAATTCAGAATGTTTTGTGAATGAGGTTTGATTGAGTTTTTCGCGGAATTTTCTGTTTAGGAAGTGAATTCGTGATTACTTAGTTGGTGGTATTTGAATTGACCTCGTATCGACTCGGGTTTTGTAGGTTGGTCTCGTGTCATCTTGCGGAAGTTAGTTTTTATGAGTTTTGGTGAATAAAACCGATTGTTGCTGAAGCAGAAGTCCCTTTTCGTATAGACCTTCAGGCCTTAAGGGTGTAAAGGCGGTGACAACGGCGTCAAGAATGTGTTAATTTCCCTGGAAATTGATAGCAGCTAGGCTGGATATAATAATTTTTGACTCCAATGGCATTTTAGTATGGATTAGCCGACACTGAAGGAGAGCCGAACATCAGGTAATTAATTGAGTGATGGCGAGTTTTTTTTAGCAGCACGAGGACGCCATTTTGAGACGTCTTATGTTCGTTTTTTATTTCAGGCTCTTAAATCTACCTTGGAATTTAATCTTAATTCTACCTTGAAATTTAATCTTAACTCTACCTACGTAACTTTACTCTAATTGTAACTTCAACTCTGATGGGATCCTAAATTTGAACTGGTTCGAGTACTAAATTTCAATTCATATGGGCAAATGAGGAGACTATAGGAGAGGATCAGGAGATTCACAGACGCGTTCCATTCCAATCGTAGCCTGGTGGGTAGCAATGTAATTGTTGGTTGGAAAGTGGAAATTACATGGTCGGGATGACTCCGTGGTTATGAAACCACTTTGCTGAAGAAGCGTTTTGGAGCCCTGAGCATTCTCGTCTGGAATAAGATAAGTGATCCTTTTTACCTTTTAGAAATGTTTGCACAATTCCTCATCATTTCATCTTTTTAAAACTGAAAAACCAACATTTCAAAATTTAATTTTAAGTATCTTTACCGTATCTATATCTTACCTTTATCTTACCTTTGCTTTATCTTGTATATTTACCTTATTGTACAGTTATCTTACCGTAATCTCAACACGAGATTATATGTCTTTAACTTTAGACTTCGTATCTTGAATTTTGATCTTATCAATCAAATTTTGTACATTTATCTCATTGTAAATTAATCTACTGTATCTCAAAACGAGATTATCTATTTTTAACTTTAAGCCTCTTACTTGGATTTTGATCTGATCAATCAAAATAATTATCTTTAGTGAGTACCTACTATGTATGTAGAGATTGAATACTCATGTACATACTCAATATTAATCTCGGAAATTTCCATTTGTAAATTTTTGTAAACTATTGTTTCTTACTTATCTTTACTCTAGTTACTATAGAACTAGTGATATTATTTGGCTACATTTAAATTTTCAAGGGTAAGCCCTAAATTTAATATAAATTAAATTTCTCTTAAATTATCTCCTAATTAGACATATTTTCTAAATAAAATATGTGATTGAAGTTCTTCTTAAGTACTGCTTAGTTTATCTTACCTAGGTATACAGATTGTTAATTGGTAAAACATTTTGATTATAATTACTCGAGATTACTATGGGATTATGTATTGAAATATTTTGACTTATTAATGAGCTGATCGTAACTTATGGGCTATTCGCTTATCAGAATCATTAATTTTAATTAGGGTCGTGAAGAGAATTTCATATACTACGATCTCATTATATTGTAATCTACAATCAATATTGTTGAGTATTGCTTATTCTATCTTACCTATGCCAAGCGTAATTGGTGGTTGGAATTAGGATGTAATTTTTGAAAAGATACTCAGTAGAGTCAAACATTATTATTAAAATTTTTGAGGGAAAGCATATCTTTTATTTCTTGCGTTTACTTTCTTTACATTAGTGTCTTATTATGGATAATGTAATCTGACAATTTATCTTATCTTTTCTTATCTTTCGGTCTACTCTAGATCTGGCGCCCACATTTAATTGAATTTTCAGAATTCGAACTCACACCCCTAGTGCCACCGCAATAAGACATCTGAGCAGCGACAGGGTAACTCAAGGAACATTTAACTTTTACTTTTACTTAGACAAATAATTTCAATTAAAATCGAAATAAAAGGTGAAAAGGGTTAATGTTATAATTGGCGACCAACGTGTGGGGCTTAATTTAAGTTATAATTGGCGCCCAATACGTGAGGCCTGATTTTTGTTATAATGGTGCACAACCTGTGAATCCTGATTTTTGTTGTAATGACACTCATGTTGTAGCCCGATTTTGGTTATAATAACACTCATGTGTGTGACCCGATTTTTGTTATTTGATTAATTTCAGAAATACCTCAAGAATAGAGTCATTGTTTCTTGAGTAGTTCTTTTCGACCTTTAATTATTTTAAATAGATGGTGGCAGTACGGGGCACATTAACATCAAAAACAATTTTCTTCTATCTTTAATCTCTTTGTTGCCTTTATCTAATTTTTTCTGTATCTTTTAGCTTCATAATCATGAATCCAAGGTACCTTTTTATGGATGAAGTGGACTGGGAACTCACTGTTAGAGGAATCTGTACTTCGGAAATTCAGAATAGAGATATGAAGCGTTCCATTCTCAGAGGTCACTTGACTTGTGAAGCGGAAACTAAAATTAATCATCCAGATGTTCTGA
Organism: Pissodes strobi; assembly: GCA_016904865.1. Lineage (NCBI taxonomy): Eukaryota > Metazoa > Arthropoda > Insecta > Coleoptera > Curculionidae > Pissodes > Pissodes strobi. The sequence goes on from JAEQML010075403.1 coordinate 7,435, forward strand.
TGAATTTTGCAGACGAGGTGGAGATATGTAAGAGAAAGTTAACTTTATTTTCGGGATTGGTAAATGCCTTTCAATCTGATAAAAGACATCCTGACTATAAAAAAATCAAAACGAGATTATTACATTTGTCTAATCGAGTAAATTATCTTAAATTTTCTGATTCACTAACCGCTAATGTCAAAGCTCAATTATTGTCACAAACCATGTTACTTATTGATAAATTAGAAGAAAAAACAAATTTTAAGCCAGTAGTTCGCGAAGCAGCGGATCTGATTGAGTTAGAAGAGAGTGACGCAGAAGACTCTGTTAACAGTGATCAAGTTCAAGATCCTAACTTAGAAAATTTTTCGAATCAAGCTGATTTTGTGAGCTCTCCTAATCAAAGTAGCTCTAAAGCTTCTCGTAGAATTTCATTTGCTGATCAACAGATTTCTGGAGAGGGCACACCATCTCAGTCTGACCAGAGAAATGTTAAAATTATTTCAAATATTTTGCTTAATAAGAATCCGATAGGTACGTCACATGATGCGCAAACAAATCATAATACTGATAACTTTGAGAGTGAAATTTTAAATATAAGTAGCAGTTTATTTAGGCCTAATGATCAACAATTAAATCCGACCACTACCATAACAAATAATGAGCGAATTCCAAGTGAAACAAGTTTAAATAATCCTAATTTTATATATCCTTCCTTGAAGGGTTATGACTTTGATAAGGGTGAAGGCAATAATAAGACTCCTCAAGTCATGTCTGATCTTGCTGGTTCAGCCCATATTGGGAATGATCATTATCGAAACCTAAAATTTAATGATTGTCAAACGTGTTATTCTAAAGCTGAGATACCTAACACTTTCAATATTAATAATGCTCGTGATAATGATTTAAGATTTAATAGCTACCAATCTGGGTTTAATCCTTTTACTTCAAATCTGAACAATGAATATTATGCTCAGAAGGAACCAAATAATGTAAATTTGAATTTGCCAAGTTCTCAATTTTGCAGTGAAAACAAATTTTACAATCACATGCCTTATACCAATCCGAATAGTCAACCACAAGACTCATCTAATTATCTTGCAGACAATAGGAATTTATTTTTTCAGCAAGGGGCTCATCCCTTCCATAATTATCGAAATACTCAATTTCCTAATGTTCCAATGTTTTCGAATTCATATAATAGTCAAGCATCTAGAAATGGTCAACCAATTTCACAATATGTTGATAATAATAATTATAGAATGCCACCTTTTAATAGAATCAATTTAAAATTTAATGGAAAAGGCCAGAGCTTGCATAGTTTCTTGGAAAGGGTTGAAGAGTTTTGCATGTCACACCGAATACCTAAGTATACTTTATTGAATTTTGCTCATGAATTTTTTGAAGGGGAAACCTTGATTTGGTATCGCTCAGTTAGAAATTATATTCATACTTGGGAAGAGTTAATACATCATTTACGCTTAGATTTTTTGCCAGTTGATTTTGAAGTTGCACCACGGCACATATAACAACCAGCAATATCACATCTTCTTTTTTCGCATCTGCGCAAGTCCGCGCGCAAGATATTCCTTGGTAGGAAATCCGTCAAACTGCCGCCAGCGGCGTCGTGTTTTTACGTCTGGTTTATTTTATTGCTATTGGAGTTAAATCGAAACCATAGGCGTGTATTTGTCAAATATTTGACATTGTGAGAGACGAACGTTAATTATGACATTGTGTAATGCAAAAAGCGATGGTGTTTAAGCAATAAGAACTTGTACAAACCAGACATATTCTTCCAAGAAGAATTTCTTTAGATTTGCTGCTCATACATCAAGGTATACATATATTTCACAACCCATTGATATATGAAATGTTATATTACGGCTCTGTTAAAGGGAAATCATACTTATATATTTCAAATCCAGCCCTGACTTTTCCTACCGAACTGACATTAGCAAGGTCAAATTTAATTTTTCGCCTGACAGGTCGAGTAATATTGCTGGTTGTTATATTTGCCGTGGTTGCACTTTGGGATGAAGTAAGGGCACGTACACAGGGAAATAATGAGAGGCCTTTAATATATATTGCCATAATGGAAAATTTGTTCAAAAGATTCATAAATCCTGTTGACGAAATTACCCAACTTAGACTTATAATGAGAAATTTACAACCATATTATCAACAGCAACTTGTTTTGCGGCAACCTTTTTCTATCTTAGAACTTAAAAATCTTTGTCGAGTATTGGAAGATACTAAAATTCGTTCAGAAAAGTTTCAAGGTCCTCCAGTATACAATTCATTGACTTTAGAGCCGGAACTTGCCTATAAGAAGCCGTTTTCTCATAGAAATCCAGGTCATCTTAATAAATCAAATACTAATGAACTTAATGTCGAATGTCAAGATTGTCAAATACCTTCAAATAGAAACCTTATTTTAGAAACACAGTCTGCATCTAATAATTTAATTTCTACACAAACGGATCACAGTAATTCTTCTGATGTTAATGCTTTGAATTTATCTATAATTAAGTGCTGGAATTGTCATGAAATAGGTCATGCTTATCAAACATGTAAGGTTAAAAGAACAGTAGTTTGTTATGGATGTGGCAGGAGAAATATAACAAAGCCTAATTGTAGAGCATGTCAATCGGATAAGTCAAAAAACGATGCAACGGCAAATTCACAGTCGGCGGAAGTTGCCAATCAAAGTTAGAGTCCGACAGGTTTCAATCTGAAAATAACTGGTCTCAATGGCTAAACAAAGTAAAACATTTTTATAAATATAATGAAATTTCTCCATTGTTCATAAGTAAATCATTAAGTGATTCAAGGCCTTATTTAGACGTTAAAATAAATAATATAGTTTTTTCTGGTTTATTGGACACAGGTGCCATGCAGAGTGTTTTGGGCAAACAGGGTTATGAGTTAGTTTTGAATATGGATTTAAAAATATCTAAAAATATAATAACAAAAGTAGTCACTACAGCTGATGGCAAATCTCAGTCAATTTTTGGATCTGTTATTTTACCTATAAGTTTGGATAGCAAGATCATTGATATGGAAGTTCTGATCGTTCCAAGTATATATCAAACATTGATTTTGGGCATTGACTTTTGTAAAAACTTTAATTTAAGTCTAGATTTCCAATCAAATTCATATAAAGTTACCGAATCTTTGTCTCTTGATGAAATATTGGTTAAGGAAAACTTTGAAAAAGTTTGTATTCAGTCAGAATGCGATTTGACTGCTGAGCAAACAACCGAATTAAACGGAATAGTTTCAAAATTTAATGAGTTGGTTTCAGATAAGCTCGGTGTAACAGATCTTTTGGAACATGATATAGAAGTCACCACTACAGAACCTTTTAGAAAAAGACCTTTCTTGTTATCTCCATATATGCAACAACATTTAAATTCTGAATTAGATCGAATGTTACAGTTGGGGGTAGTCAGACCATCTGATAGTCCTTACTGTGCTAATGTGTTATTAGTTAAAAAAGATAGTGGCGAGTACAGACTTTGTTATGATGGACGTCCTTTAAATTCTATCTCGGTTAAGAAACCATATCCATTGCCCTATCTAACTAGAATTTTAGACAAGGTTCGTGATGCCCAATTTTTAACTTCAATAGATCTCAAGCATGCATTTTGGCAAATTAAACTCAGTAAAGATTCTTGTAGTAAAACTGCTTTTTCTGTAATAGGTCGGGGTCATTTTGAATTCGTTCGAATGCCTTTTGGGTTATGTAATGCTGGACAAACAATGCAAAAATTAATGGATAGACTTTTTCCTCCATCTATTGAAAATAATATCTTCGTTTATTTGGATGATCTAATTGTAATTAATAGCTCATTTTCTGATCATATTAACACTTTAGTTAAAGTATATGAAACCCTCAAATCTGCTGGTTTAACGATTAATGCAAAAAAGTGTAAGTTTTGTAAACCAAGCCTATCTTTTCTTGGCTATATAGTAGATAGGAACGGACTTCATGCAAATCCCGAAAAGGTTGAAGCAATAGTTCAATATAAAAGACCTCAAACTTTCACACAAGTAAAAAGATTTGTAGGAATGGCATCATGGTATAGAAGATTTATAAAGAATTTCTCTGATTTAATCGTTCCATTAAATAACTTGATTAAAGGTCGTAAAAAGAGACAAACAATAATTTGGTCTAGTGAAGCTGAGGATGCTTTCGAAAACATTAAAAAACGTTTAATTTCTACTCCTGTGCTGAGAAATCCGGATTTTTCTAAAATGTTTACAGTGCAAACAGATGCTTCTAATTATGCCGTAGGAGCTGTCTTGACTCAAGGGGAAGGAGATGATGAGCATGTTATATTTTATTCTTCACGCACCTTAACTAAATCTGAAATAAATTATACTTGTACTGAAAAAGAATGTTTGGCTATTGTTCACGCTGTTTTAAAGTTCAGATCGTATATAGAGGGTGTTAAATTTCGTATAATAACTGACCATCATTCACTTTTATGGCTTAATAAAATTGAAAAACCCATAGGTAGACTATGTCGTTGGGCAATTATGTTATCTCAATTTGATTATGAACTAGTACATAGACCAGGAAAAAATAATATTGTTCCCGATGCTTTAAGCAGATCTTTTCCGGAGAACGAATCTTTAAATCCCATCTCAAGTTTAGAGACTAATATTGTCTTGGATAAATGGTATAATAAAATGTTAAATAATGTTCAGGATTTGCCTGAAAAATTTCCTTTATACCGTGTACAAGACAATGTCTTATATCGTCATTTTGAAAGTCACTCAGATATTAATATTAATCAAAAAACTTGGAAATTAGTCATACCAAAAGAAAATAGATTTAAAATTTTGAAGGAGTGTCATGATAGTCCCTTCTCTGCTCATTTCGGTTTTAGGAAAACTTTTAATAAAATTTTTGAACAATATTGGTGGCCTGCCATGAGGCACGATATTAAAAGATATATTGCAAAATGCAAAATCTGCCATGAACAGAAGGTTTCGAGTTTTGGTAGAATTGGCCTAATGGGCGCACCTAAAAACGTTTCCATTCCTTTTCAATTAATTTCGATAGACATACAGGGACCATTTCCTAAATCAAAATCTGGATATTGTTATCTACTCGTTATTGTTGATTGGTTTACTAAATATACCTTCATTCATAAAATGAGAAGAGCATTGACTCATGAGATTTGTAAATATTTGTCAGAGTTTGTTTTTACCTATTTTGGAGTTCCTCAAATGATTGTAGTTGATAATGGCAGTCAGTTCGTATCTAAAGAATTCAAGTCACTCTTGAATGAGTATAAAGTTTCTAACATATGGTATAATGCTAAATTTCATCCACAGACAAATAATGTTGAACGTAGTATCGAGTGATTGGAACTGCTATTCGATCTTATATTAAAGATAATCGACAGCGCAATTGGGATTTAAATGTCCATAAAATATGTAACGCTATAAATTCGGCTACTCATGAAGTAACGGGATATTCTCCTGCATTTTTAGTATTTGGCCGTAACTTGCCTATTTTTGGAGATTATTATGGTATTATCTCAAATAAGAACCTTACTCCATATACATTTAAAGATAGAAAAGATTTAGTAAATGAATATGCAAAACTTCCTGGTATTTATGCATCTGTTGATAGAAATATTAGAAAGTCATATGAACGTAATAAACAGTATTATGATTTGCGTAAAAGACATGTTGAATTTGACATTGGTGATACCGTTTATAAAAGAAATTTTGTTCTTTCTGATGCCTCTAAATATTTTTCTAGTAAACTAGCTAGAAAGTATGTAAAATGCACAGTATTTAAAAAGATATCTCCAGTTATATATGAGCTTTTGGATGAGAATAATAAAAATATTGGTCGATATCATATTAAGGATATCAAACCGTGTGCAGATTCCGATAATGAGTCCTCATGAAAGCTGAGTCTGTTAAATAGTTTAGTAATAGTTTAATTATTGTAATTAGAAATAAGTGAGTTAACTGCAAGTCATGTAAGATGTATCTCTTGTATATTTTGTAAATCAAAAATGTTGGTTTTTCGATAAATTTTGGTATATGGTATTTTGTGCTAAATTTTCCCCAAGGAGGGAAATATTTGTAACAATCATTTGGTTATGCTCGTTCCAATGTCAGTAATTATGAATTTTCTGTAGCAATTCGTGGTTAAATATCCAAAAACAATTCATTTATTTTCTTACATTCACAAACTTCGATATAATCTAGCACACCATTGGAATTATTTTAATGTAATTGATTTGTCTATGCCACTGGACTGCAGGCATACAGTTTTTGTAATCCCAAATATGATTGCCGGAATCTTCAATTTAATATGAAAAGTTTGCGATGTAGATAGGCAACTAACAATGCATCTACTTATTAATTTTACAGCCTTTCTTTAGTTTGTGACATGACTACGTGCTT
>JAEQML010075404.1:0-13850 GCA_016904865.1 Pissodes strobi
TTATCTTAATAAATTCAGAACTCAAAAAGTCAAACTTAAAATTCAATTTCATTTTTTATTTCGCCATAGGTCACTGACAATTATTGCAATTTTACTTTGTTCAACCCAAAAAAATGTTACAGCCTATGCTGGTTTCCACTAATGGGTGGTTCTTTTACTCACTTTGCAGGTAACACTGATGATGGCTAAGGCCGAAAGCGCTCTGTTACGCTGATTAGACGTCCTTTTTGGATTAAAATTTTTGCATGGAATACAAAGGTTTTTTCATTTAGTACTATACTAAATAAACAAATATTTCTTACATAACTGATTTCAGCTAAGCGAAAGTTGATCCAAGCAAATTAACCAAAATTATAAAAATATGTAGAAAATCTTGTTTCCACCGACCTATTTCCTCTCAAATTTACTTTTTTTAATGCATAGAAATATAAAAAATCGCGAATTTCTATGATATCCAATAATTATCTAAACTTACAACAATTAACCAAAGAAGTGATTTATTTTTACATTAATTTGGGTTAGCTTCGGTTAGTTTACGTTAGTCCTTTTTGATTGCGCATACGTGAATTTGGGTTAGTTTTTGTTTACCTCGTAAGAAAAGGTGCAACTTTTGGCAACATTGCAACAAAACCCCCTGCGTCAGATGCCAAAAATGTCATGATTTGTACATTTCAGCTCCTCAAAAGTACAACTTTGGGGCCTTTTTGTGAGAAAACCAAACAATTGCGCAACATTTTAATGGTCAAAAACGTCTTTTAAAAGTGTCAAATTTACTTCTGTAATGCTTTAGTAAAGCTAGAAACGTAAAATATCGCGAATTTCTATTTCTATCCAACTGTGACCTTAGTTTGGGTTAATACAATACATAAAAGCGAATGGTACGTTTCATTATGTGTATTTGCATCATTCACCTGAATAATGATTCAAGAAGTGTTTTTACAAAATTCCAATGGTTGCTAAACTGAAAAATTACCGAAATCCAGGCATTTGACCTTGGGGAATCCCGACAAATTAAAAAAAGACAGTTCAATAGTGCACTCTCCAATTATTTTCAATAAATGTAAATTTAAACATTATACTTTAAGTGTATTTTTTGCCATTTCACCCTCCACATTCTTAAATAAACAGCAAATTATTGAAATTTTCAATAGCGGACTTTTTTGGTCCCAGGATATAAATTGCACAAAATGCTGATTAAGAGAACTTAACGAAGCTAAATACCCGAAAATACCTCACGGTTTCAGGAACAAGGCTGCCCCGTTATCAGAAGCGAGAAATCTAAAAATGTGAATAATTAGAAATACAATTAAAACGTTCAGAGCAGCAAAACAAATAAATTTTCAATTTGACTTTGACAAGATGACAAAAATAATTTAACATGATTTTATTAGGTATTGGTTTGTTAGGTTGCTGTCATATTGAGGGGTTATTAGGTTAATTGTAGTATTTTTAGGAGGTGCAGTATACCGGGTGATTCTCGAAAGTGGCTCACTCCTATAACTTTTTTATTACAGTAATCAGCTGTTTCCATCAACTTCCGGTGTGGCCGGAAGTGACCCTTACTTTTGATTTTTGAATTGCAAGGCCAATTATTTTCTTGCTATTTCGATTTATACTGACATAATGAGTAAAATGACACCTCATATGTCAAATTTTGACACATAGGCTTCAATTTTTTTTTAATTTTATTTTTCAATCTAGAGTGCATTGATTAGGTAAGACCTTTTAGTTTTTGGTCAAATACAAATAGCACGTAAAAATACCAATACCGCTGTATTATCTATTATTTTCATTTTATTGGGTTTCAAGTCTGCTAAAATTAGGTTTTTCCGTTTTTTTAAATGGAATGATAGTGGCTCATTAAGATATTTTGTAAGATCATTTTTTCGCCATTCGTTTGATACCACACATTATTTTAATTTTCATCAATATGCGCAAAAATACACGAATATTAAAAAATATACTTTGTAATTATGCAAATAAGAAAGCCTAGGTTACATCTAATTGGCTACTATTTGTTTATTTATAGCATCAATGTGATATTAAGTTGACTGTTTAAACTAATAAATAAAAAACAGATTATGGTTCCAAAGGTTCAAAGTGTCCACCCTGTTGATCATAACAGTGCTGAACTTTTTCAGTGGTCATCCTAATAACGTTTCCTAGTTGATACGGTGTTATGCTTTGGATCGCTTCTCGCACCTTATTTTCCATTTCTTGCAGGGTTAGTGACGGAGTATTGTATACTTTATTTTTAAGCGTTCCCCATACAAAGAAATCTAATGGAGTTAGACCGGGTGTGATTAGAACGGTATAAAGCAGAAGATTATTAAAAAATGTATCTTGGTGGCCATTGAACAGGCCCATTAGTTCCAATTCAATTATCTCCAAAGGAGGTATCCAAAAAATCCCTAACTGGCCGACCATTATGAGGGGGTGCCCTATATTGTTGAAAGTACAGCTACATACGGTCATTTACTGGCATATCATTAAGAAATTCATCAATCTCCTTTCTAAAAAGTTGAAATATCTTTCTCCGGTAAGATGACTGTCAAAAGTTATTGGACCCACAACTCTATTCCCAACTATTCCTAACCAACAATTAAATCAAAATATCTCTTGAAAATCTCCTTCTGTTTTATTACGTTTTCATAGTAACAGCAATTTTGCAGATTACGTTAACTTTTTCTAAATTTTTGCAATATCACTCTTATGAGTAAGTATTCGTGAATGTATAAATATATATGTCAAGTCAATTGATATATCAGTTAGTTGTACTGTAACCTGTATGAAACGAATAATTTTTAAAATATTCTTCTTTATATTCCCGTTAGTAACTTCCGGTTAAGACCATACGACAGAAGTGAAAACTTCAATAAAGTAATATTAAAAGCTAAATACAACAAAAGAAAAGGTTTCCTGGAGGCGCCGGGCATCGATCCCAGTACCGCTCACATCTCGCATGCTAAGCGAGCGCTCTACCATCTGAGCCACGTGTCTCAAAAGCCAAGCGTCTACAGTCACCCGGAAATTTTGGCTTTCACAATCCTGCCTGCGCGGTGTGGACTTCTCGTTGGCGTATTCCATCTCTTTACGGTCCAGTAAAGTACTTTCAACTAGTTTGGTAGTTTATGGTATGTATTTGTGATACAGGCGGCCGTGGTTCGATTCCCGCCGGCAGCACGGCGGTTTTTTTGAATCTTTTTTTAGGATATGTTTGTACCTTTTTTTAAATTTGGGTTAGTTTGGGTTAGTTTTGTTTGGCCATGCCCCGGAGCGAGCGAAAGGCCACGCGTGAAGTAAATAGTATTTTTTTAAATCCTCGCCCTCCCTGCATCATCATCATCATCATGCAAAAGCCCAAAAGCCAAAGTAAAATTGGTACCTCTAGACGAGTATCTGATCAATTGCCATGCATGTTTTCTTTAATTTACGCAGAAAATAAAAAATGATGCATATAAGATAAAATAGCACCAAACGTTTTAATTCTAGTTTTCAAATCTCCCCCCTTCCAAAACATAAAGTGCGCATGCGGGATTTTGAAAGCCAAAATTTCCCCGTGGCTATAGACGCTGGTTGGTAAATATACACAGATACCAGCATGTAACTTGTTTAAAATTTGGGCAATTGAAATAAAATTTTTAATGCCTTATATATCATGTTACTGAATATTTCTCTTCCTCGCCTGGCTGAAGGCAAGTCAATCCGACTTTACCCGAATGAGCGTTAAATACCCGAGCGTATACAGCATGAGCATTAAGGTCTGACTGACGGCTCAGTTTTATTCACTATTTAGGAAAAAACTTGCGGAACGTGCCCAAAGAAGTTTTCACATCAGAAATAAAAAAAAAACAGAACTTTATATACAAAATATTTCATTTTCATGGAGTACCGCAAATACACAAACTAAATATACCTTTACATCTAATAATAGGTGTATAAATTCACCAACACACCTCACACCACAGCAGTGGCGTGCAGTGCCATTTAGGAGAGGGTAGGCAACATAATAGAAAATGATACAGAAGGAGTAAGCCCGCTGCAGGCGCCGAGCCGCCGTAGGTAGAATTTTTTTATTCAGGTGCCAAGCCCAAAAACGTCCATTTTGAGGCTCCAACAAATGTAGGCATAAAGCCTTTTCAATTCGAGTTTCGCCAAAACTATGCAAAGAAAACGAGCTGTAAATGGTTAGTGGACTGGCCTTGTTTTTCTGAGGCATTTGACACATTATTTAAATTAATATACCCACGTTTACTCTACACATTTCCTTCTTCACCAAAGAGTAAGCATAGCCAACGATACATTTTAATTTTATGACGACACCTGCAGAGCCACTAATAATTGTCATGGATTTTTTATTCAAATATCGAGGTTTTCTTTCTAACCAACAAAACTCACCCACAAAGAAAACAACCCCTTGTATAGGTACTAAACTAACTAAACTTTCAAAACTATAACTAAAAGCGCAGGGCGTCAAATCCCAATCTCACAAAAGAATAGGGCACATAGAAAAGGGAACCTGAGATTATTCTTATTTATGCCTGGCCAATGCCGGTGTTGTATTATCGGGTTTCAGTTTCTTGCAAAAAAAATGCATGGTGTTATTAATACCCATATATCGAAATATTAATAAATTTAGAGATGCCCCATGTACTGTAATTTTAAACATTATTAAATAATAGAGCTTTCTTAACCAAACCCTGTAATGATGTAACCGGTAATCGTTTTTAAACCAGTTACTAAAGCGCAATAAACCAATATCAGTGATCATTGGTAAAAAGAATGTCTATCAAAATATTAATTAAAGAGAGCACATTTTGGCAACAGCAGTTATCGTTGCGTCGCGTCGGCCTGGACCATCTTCGCATGCTTTGTCTCTTTTCTTTTTATGCAACGTTGCATTTGGCTCTCTTTTTTCAAGCACTGCTTTTCGCTTCCATAGTAAATCCATTATTGACGGTATAAATGCATGCCTTCGGTTTGTTATGGAATGCTTTTTAGCGGATTGCCGTCAGAGAATATTATTCCGTTTAATCAAAGAAAATACTACTACGACTATAATATTCTTTGGTTTAATATAGGTAGCGTAATATGAGTGGTAGACTGTGATGTTTTTCTATAATATCCCTTAACTACGGAGGTGCCGTCTGAGAGGCGGTGTCAAACCGAAATACCTTCATTTGTCAAAAACGGTAACGCTCACAAGGCCGTTACCTCATGTATTCCTGGCGGGTTTGGTGGTTGACCAGTACAAAAAATATCAGATATCTAAGACTTGAAACAGGTCAGTTCCCTAGAGATCTTCTCGTGAAGCAGTTTGATAGACGGCACGTCCGGGTATACGTAATAAAATCGGTCGGAAAATTTTCGCACAAATATGGCCTGACCATCAAAACCAGTTCGCTCTAGTGATGTAAAGTATGAAGAAACACTTCGAAAGTGATATACAAAGCAGACGGTGATTCTGCTAGTGATATTGACATTATTCCTGACGAGGATTGCGAGAATTCTGATTATAGCATCTTAGAACAATCTGTCCGCTGATTGTAGTGATGAAAGTGAAGATGACGAGTCACTAATAAATCGACATATATTAGAAAAAAAAATATGTCAATTATTATTTCCAAGAAAGAAAAACCGCGTGACGAGATATTTGTTCTTCAAATGCAAAACGTTGGTCGGTATGTTCAAAGTGTATGAGGCAGGACGGCTCGAACTGCACTGCTGAAATATTTTAGTTTTAAGTATTCGTTGTGCATTATTTCTTCCTAGTGTTTTCACAACTTTTTTAAAAGTGTTTTATGTAATAAATACATTCAAATTATAGCAGTGCACTTTTTTCATTTTAACCGCCCTCGAGTTGAAGCATACCGAAAAGAACTGGCTTTGTGATTATAAAATGGGTACGTGTTCTAAGAAACTATTTATTAGTACTTCCTAAAACTTAAAACATTATCTAGAAGTACCAGTTACAAAATTATTAGGGCTTTATGCCGCAATATCTGCAGTAGTCTGCCAGACGGCACGTCCGAGTGTATGCTCCGAACATCGCACCTCCGTAGTTAAGGGATATAATTAAGATTCTAATTGGCGCTTAAGATAAGCTTTTTAAATTTGGATTATACTTATTAGCAAAATTATAATTTATATTATCGGGATTAAAATTAAATGGGAACATATAAAAAATGTCTAAACATCAGGGTAGGCAATGCATTTGTGCTTTCATTGTGTGCACGCCACTGCACCACAGTGTCAAATATTTATTCAACATTGTTAATACAAATAACACAAACTCTTATATAAGAAGTTCACATCCCTTTTTATAAAAACGGTCCCAAATTAATTTCAATTCTAACAAAACCCTCATAATTTTCAATGGTGTTAGTCTTTTTATAAACGTATATGTTGATAAAATAATAATACCGCGTCACAAGGAATCTGCGGCAATGTTTAAGTTATGGTCATAGCCTAAAGAAAACTATAGCCGCGACACTCGGCTCGTTTAGTGGGGTACGAAATCAAATTTTCTCCGTGAAGCTCAGTGAAGCGAGGACACCACGCAGTTGGAACTCGATGCCAATCATACGCGCTTACCTGGGCCGGAGTGCAATAAATTTTCATAGGAATTAAAATAGAAAAAGATTCGTTGTTTGGGTAAATAGACGTTATGCGTATATATTGTTTTGATTTTATGCTATATAAATAAGTTAATGTTTATGTGTTGAAATGGGAAAAGAACGGCAGAATTAAGCAGCTAGTTAGTTTGTTTATTTAAACTTAAATTTGATCGTAAGGTATCGGAATCGGTTCAAATGACTAAAATAAATTGGAACTAACTGAAACCAACCGAAAGTTAATTGAACGACTAACCAAAGCTAGCCAAAAGTAACCATAAGCTCCAAAACAGGCTAAAACGTACCTATCGTAATAGGTTACAAAAATTAAAGTAAGTTAAAACTAACCAAAACGAAAGGAATTTAAGCGACTAACCAAAAATATTAAATTTGCTTATAACGTATAAGGTAGGAACCGATTCAAATAACTAAAATAAATTAGAACTAACTGAAAGTTTCCGAAAGTTGATTGAATGACAAACCAAAAATAACTAGTAGCACAAAAACGGACTAAAACGTATCGGAACAGATTAAAAATGTTAAAGTAAATTACAACTAACCCAAATTAACCGAATATTGGCAAGTAACCAAAGACATTAAAATTGGTTATAACGTATCGGAACCGGTTCCAATGACTAAAATAAATTAAAACTAACTGAAATTAACCGAAAGTCGATTGAACGACTAACCAAAAGTAACCAAAAGCAATAAAAGGGCTAAAACATATCGCACAGATTAAAATTATTAAAGTAAGTTGAAACTAACCCAAATTAACCGAATTTTGGCGACTAACCTAAATTAACTAAAAACATTTAAATTGGTTATAACGTATCCGAACCGGTTCAAATTACTAAACTAAATTAAAACTAACTGAAACTAACCGAAAGTCGATTGAACGACTAACCAAAACTAACCAATAGCATCAAAAAGGGCTAAAACGTATCGTAACAGATTAAAAATATTAAAATAAGTTGAAACTAACCAAAATTAAGCGAATTTTGACGACTAACTTGAATTAATTCAATAACTAAAATAAATTGAAAGTAACCAAAATTTGATTGAAGGACTAACCAAAACAAACCAAAAGTAACTAAAAATACCAAAACGGGCTAAAACGTATCGAAATAGCTTAAAAATAATATTAAGTAAGTTAAAACTAACCCAGATCAATTCAATTTTGGCGACGATCCTAAACACTAAAATTGGTAATAACGTATCGGAACCGAAAGTAATCGATAGTTGATTGAACGACCCAGTTTTGGCGGCTAAGCAAAACTAACCAAAAATATTAAAATTGGTTATAATGTATCGGAACCGGGTTCAAATGACTAAAATAAATTAAAACTAAACGAAAGCTGATTGAACTAACCCAAACTAACTAAAAGCACCAAAACGGACTAAAACGTATCATAACAGGTTACAAAATTTAAAGTGCCCAGAAATAATCGAAAATTAATAATATGGCAACATTCATAAAATATATACGAAGGGTACAGGGGAAAAACGATCTAAGCGCCATTTCCATAGCAAACTTTTATTATTGATTTCACAGAAAATTTTATTCTTGATAAAAGTTAGTGCTTGGATAAAAACTAATTTTGACAAGGTTAAATTAAGACTAAGTATTACAGGGTACTTAAAAAATACAAAAATGGTGGTTAAAAAAACAAATACTTAGGAATATCGGAGAAGCTTCTACAGGAAAAATAAAGCTCCTATTAAGGTAAAAATAAAAGTCAAATACCATTTTTTCCAGAAGTGCATCGTTGCTGAAAAAAAATAAGGACAAAATTAAGAAAAAGCGGGTTTTTTCAGTAATTGAAATGGATTTTCTCCGCAACGGTGCGCTGCACTTTTGGAAAAAATGGTATTTGACTTTAATTTTTATCTTAATACGAGGTTTATTTTTCTGTAGAAGGTTTTCCGATATTCCAAAGTTTTTGATTTTTTAACCATCATTTTTGTATTTATTGAGTACCCTGTAAACTTATCTTTAATTTAGCATTGTCAAAATTATTTTTTTTTCAAACACCAACTTTTATCAAGAATATAATTTTTTGTGAAGTCAATACTAAAAAAGTTTCCTATGGAAATGGCGCTTAGATAATTTTTCCCCTGTACCCTTCATATGTATTCACATTTTATAGAAATAACATGTTTTTAATTTTTTTATTAGTCTTACAACCATTTCATCATTTAGCCATGTTGATTTTAGTTTGACAATATAATTGAATTATATTTCAATATAAAGGGTCTCAAAAGAGCGGGACATATTTTCCGATTTTCGAATTCTTCTAAAAATTCTAGATAAATTTCATGTAGCATGTCGAATAGCCTCCTGTCCATTTAGAGAATTTGATCTGTTTAACTTAGCGCGAAACGATTTGCATCTTCTTATCTTAGTTATTTAGTAATTATCTAGATATACGAAATTTTCGGTTTGGTGGGGAGTATTTTCCAGGTTGTGGTTATGTGGAATTATTATTAGGAAAGTGCAAAACATTTCGTTTGACAATAAACAGTTCTACCATAAAGGCCTAAGTCTCAAAAACATTGTTTTTACTGGTTGTTTTTCGTAAAAGTCGATCGTTATCGACATATATCCATTATTTCAGATTTGATCAGCACCTTGATATCATTTTGATTCGCTACACCTTTTTTGGTTTTTAAAGATACCAAGGTAAACAAAAAAGCAAAATGTAGGGTTGGTAGCCAAGTTTTTTCTAGATTACATATAAAACAAATACCAATAATTTTCTGACATAAAAGCCTACTTTATATATTTTTAAATAGAACACCCTGTATATTACTACATTTTTGGACTCTCTAGTGAAATCAAATCACATGTCGTGTATAATATCCTATACCTATCTTTAGCTGTTTACGAAATATTGACAGTTGAAAGTCAGGCATTTTGACAGGCTCTAAACCGCACGAGATCAAAGAAAACGGTTTGCACATCTCTATCTTAGGTTTTCATAAGCTATCGAATGACAGTGGCTTTCAATTAAACCGGAGGTTTAAAAGTTCCGGTCAATTTTATTCGCGGGTTAAATTCAAAGTTACTGTCATTTGATAGCTCATGAAAACCTAAGACAGGAATATGCAAACCGTTTTCTTTGCTCTCATGCGGTTTAGATTTTAAAGCCTATCAAAATGTCAAAATGCACGACTTTCAACTGTCAATATTTCGTAAACACCTAAAGAAAGATAGGTATAAGATATTATATACGAAATGTGTTTAGACTTCTCTAGAGATTCCAAAAAATAGTAATATTCAGGGTGTTCCATTTAAAAAATATAGAGTAGGCTGATATGTCAGAAAATCGTTAGTGTTTTATTTTATATGTAACGTAATTTGGCTACCAACCCTACATTTTGCTTCTTTGTTTATCTTGATATCTTTAAAAACAAAAAAGTTACAGCGAATCAAAATGTTATCAATATAAATTGAAGGCACGGTACAGGTTGCTCCGATTTAGCGTAATTGTGCACTTCATGCATAAACTAGTTCGTGAACTATAGCCAGATCAAAAATTTACTTTCATTTCACCATCTTGACAATATTTTTATCTAGCGAATAAAATGAAAACGCTGTTACGAAAAAATATGCAAAATCGTACATAATACGTTTATAAAATTGTGCAGGTTGCTAAGAATCTATATAAAACAAAATTATGTACTTATATAAGATCTTTTTTAAGCTTAGAAGAGAACAACTAGATAAATCAAAATTTTCAAAATTATTATTGCAGATCTTCACAAGTTCGTCTAAAACCGTAACTACTTGTGCAAAATAAAATCTCATATAAAAAACTTTTGTTGTGTATTGATCTTGTTGATATTTAAAGATTAACTTGGAGCTTATATTCTATTATAGTTATATTCAGCATTCAAGAATGCTGTACTTACTACAAGTAATCTACATTCGCCAATCTTAATTTCACTTCAATAGACGTTTTTAACTATTTCTTTCAGGTGTAATGTTTAAATAAATATCCGGCTCTTTTTATGCAGCTTTTTGGATAAAAAAAATGGTTATTCTCTACTCGAAATAAACAGTATTTTGTAAATCCTATATTTTGTGATGAAAGTTTAAATAAAATAATAGGGGAGAGTAACAATTTTAGTATATAACGTCCCAAAAAAATTTAGTACGGCTCACTTCACTAATGATTGCCGGGGGGTTGACGTCAAGTTAGATTTATTTATTTCCTCCCCACTACATAGTGATAAAGTTGGTTCTCGCTTGTCAAAGGTGTCGCGCTTAAGTGTCGCAGCTATAGTTTTCTTTAGGCTATGTTATGGTATTACCTCTAGGGTAAGGCGGTGGGTGTGTTGTTAGGCATTAAAGGAGTATTCGATAATGCATTACCAAACTCCTTATACACACCGACATCGACACCATTAGCTGAAAGAGGTGCTGAACCACAGATAAGAAAATGGATCAGGAGTATGTTAAATTGCAGGATCGCCTCAAAAACCCTACAGGGAGAGAGCTATCACCGAGTCTGCTAGCGGTCCTTTCGCTGTGGGGTGTGGAGGTGCAGGCATACGCGGATAATCTAGTAATACTTATAAGAAGCAACTCGCAAAGAACTATCTCAGAAGATCTTCAAGAGGTGCTAACCGTGGTCTATGTGAAAGGGCACAACTATCTGTGAACTCACACAAAACGGTTATAGTACCGTCCACTAGGAAGAAAGTCTGAAAAACCTAAGACCACCGTCACTCAAAGGAGAAACTATCCCATTTGCTAATATAGTGAAGTATCTTGGAATATCTAGATAAAACACTTAACTGGAATGCGATGCGGATCTGGATAAAATTGCAGCAAAAGCGAAACTGTCACAGGGACCTGAAGACGCATTTGTGGCAAAACATGGGGCATTCATCCCAAACAAATGCGCTGGCTTTATATTGCGGTTATAAGACCAATGAGCAGTAGCTTGGTACACTAAGCGCTTACAGAGCTCCGTGGGGATCAAATTATCAACCTTATAAAGACAAGTGTGACTGGGAATTAGTGCCGCCTTTGCTCCTACACCCATGACAGCGCTTGAGTGTCTTCTAAATTTGCCACCTCTCCAAATATTACTGGAGAGGGAGGCCAGATGGGCTACGTAAAGATTGACACATGCGGTGGCCAATAATCCGCAGGCAATCATCATGGTGTCCAACAGGCTGAAAAACGTCAATGAGCGGGATAGTGTGTTGGGTCTACCATGAGGTGTTATGCCTGCCAAAACTGACTATTACCATGCCTATAATGTCCTCGAGAGGAACGAATGGGCAAAAAACTCGGAACATCTGAGAACAACAAAGAATGGCTGTCTTCAAAACCAATGATATGGTACAGGAGCTGCTGCATAGAATAAAAATGGTAAAGCTAGGCAATCATGCAACCATTCTTCAGGCTGAAGATCAAACCATTGATATGACTGCACAGTAGCTCATAAGAGACTAATTATTATGGCATCAAAGTCCGAGAATTATATACGATATTTTAACTTGACGAGTGTAGTGACCAGCCTTTCCATGTATTGAATATCGTGTAGATGAACGGGCTCTGTTTACTGGTGGACCCCAGATACATGTATCCTCTATCTGTAATAGTGGATTAGATACTTGCACCCTGTGCATATTTTAAAGATGGTTAGACACTAAGTGTTCAACGATGCTGGCTGTTAAATTCACTGACGTTGTCCTACTTTCAGCTACAAAGTATTCTCAGGTCGTCTTATTAATAATTATAAAAACATACGCATAATTGAAGATTTATCGATAGAAACTTACTTAAGAAAAAATTACTGAGAAGTAAGTAGTCAAGATCTTATCTGGACATCAGATGCGAACTTTATCAACGCTGTATTGACCAATGCATACTTTGGTAAATAACAGGTGTATTATTAATCCGAATTATGTTGCATTTAATAATAAATTAGCAAATATCTCGAAAACAGTCAACTTTAGCGATTTTTATCTAATATATATTTTTATCTAGAAAATACAATAACATCATATTTTGTAGCCAAAAGAGTCATGCAACTGCCCAGAAAAACTGGACAAATAGTACTGCAGGTAGCGCCTTCTACCACCAACAACAAAATAGATTAAGATTATTTTTCTCCTCCTAGAAAATCCTCACGTCCCCATTTTCATGACTATATGGTAAACAGTTAGGAAGATATTAATTAAAATTCAAGATAAAATTTTAACCCTGTATCTTTCTCAATATTGGACTTCGGAAAATAACAATTCAGCTAGATCATAATATTTCTGTGGGAAATTCATTGTTGTTCTATGTATCATTATTTTTGCACCACCTTGTGCTTATGACGTTGTGTTCTTATTGTGCTGGTACTTTTAATATTAAGTAAGATATTGCACCCAACGAATTATTTATTAATTCCGACCAACCTTCTCGTTTAAAATTTTGAGTTAAGAGGAGACGTAAAAAGTGAAAAAAAAATTAAAATAAAATGGATTGCAAAATATAGTCACTTGTAATTTTAGGGTAAAAGTATAACCAAAAGTATCTTAAAGGAAAAAGGTTAAAAATCTTAATGAATATCTTATTTTAAAGTCGATATTATCCATTTCTGGATAATCTAACCGAGAACATAATAATTACCACGGATGCCATTGTTGGGACAATAATTTGTTTCTACGACAGTTGTTATCTTCTTGGCAAAGCTACGAAGATATTAATAATATCGGCGTCAAGAATTTATGTATTTATTTATCTCGTTTAAAATGTTATTCTGACATTAAAAAAAATAATAAGTAAAAGCAAAAAATAATTTAATTTTTGTTAATTTAATTTTTGTGGACGTAAATTCTTATATCCGAAAAATGTGTACATCCGAAATATTTTGCTAGGGGATATTTCAAATTGGCAAATAATGAGATGTAGTTTACATCGTTATTTAGTTTATATGTTGTGTGTTATGTTAAATAAATTAACATTAAATTTTCTTATCTAAATATTTATTTCATCATATTCTATTATTTTGTATTAATCCCAGACCATGTTGTGGTGAGATTGACTTAAATAATTAACACCTTCGATTGTTAATATTTGCGCAATTAATGTGAGTAATTTGACATATTTATCTTGCCTAAATAGGTATTGGATAATATTTTAACAACATGTACGATAAAATAATCGTAAATCAAAAATGCATACATAACTTTATTTGCATAAGTTAAATCGGGGGCTTGGAAACAATTATA
>JAEQML010075405.1:0-13850 GCA_016904865.1 Pissodes strobi
AGAAACAACGAACTTATTAATCGTTGGAACCAAAAAGGCTATATATCGCCTGACACTGCTAACAAACTAAAAATAAATAATGCTATACCACCAAAAATATATGGTCTTCCCAAGCTTCACAAGCCAGGTATCCCTTTACGGCCAATTGTTTCCTGCATTCAGTCTCCTTTTAATCTCTTGTCAACGTTTTTAAAAAACATCCTATCAAACGTAGTAAATAAAAACCAATACTACATAAAAGATTCTGCTGATTTTAAAAATAAGATTAAAAATATTCTAGTACCGTGTAATCATAAGTTGATTTCCTTAGATGTAATATCGTTGTATACAAATATACCAACAATTTTGGCTCAAGACATAATTAAAAAAAAGTGGAGAGAAATTGAAAAATATACTGACATTCCTCTAGCTGAATTTCAGGAAGCCATCGAACTAACGTTGAACTCCACATACTTCTTGTATAAAGATAAAATATATAAACAAATAGATGGTTGTGCCATGGGGGCAAGTATTTCAAGCGTAATCGCCCAACTTGTCTTGGAAGATCTAGAGGAATGCGTTATACCAAAACTGGATTTTGGATTGCCTTTCTTCTTCAGGTACGTGGATGATTGTATAACTATAATTCCTAATGATAAGACTGACTACGTGCTGACAATGTTCAATAACTATCACCAAAAACTACAATTTACTGTCGAAACCGAAGAAAAATGCCAAATTAGTTTCCTAGACATAACATTACACAGACAAAATAATACAATCAGAACAGAGTGGTATACAAAGAAAACATGGTCCTCTAGGTATACCAATTTTAACTCGCAACACCCACTAGCCCAAAAAAAATCAGTAATCATCGGTTTAGCTGACAGAGCCATTCAACTTTCAGACGTAGAATTTAGACATCGCGCAATAAAAAAAGCAAAAGAAGCTCTCATAAAAAATAATTATCCAAAAACACTAATTGACTCAATTTTCAAAACAAGAATACACAAAATGTATAACAAGACAAGCTACCAGTCAAAAAATAATGGCAATCATAAGGTAAAAAATAATTATCTAACACTCCCGTATATACAAGGGCTTTCCGAACAATTCAAACACTTGTTCTCAAAATTTAATATATCAGTCGCTCACAAAGGCCATAACTTATTAGATCGCTATTATAGTAAATTAAAAACAAAAACAACAAAAATGAGAAAGACACATGTAGTTTATGAAATCCCTTGTAATGATTGCAATGGTGTATATATTGGACAAACGAGTCAGTACTTGCAATCCAGGATACGGTCTCATAAATATGACAAGAAAAACCAAACAGCACTCACTAAACACGAGACGCAGCAGAGACATACATTCAATTTCGACGAAACTAAAATTTTGAGGACTGAACAAAACAAAAGAAAGAGGGAAATTTATGAGTCAATCGAAATAAAAAAAAACACAACTTCCATCAATGACAAAAAAGACATAAATTTACTTAATAAAATTTATTTCAACCTTATATAACCAAAATAAAATTTTGAACTGCAAATAGGACAAAGAACAACTAATACACAAAAAAAAAATCAAAAAATGCCTGTCGGCTTTCCCTTCCCTTCCGAAAGAAGAACTTTCAAAAGAGAAAATATTGAATGGGAAAAAGGCGAACATCTATTTCACAATCACTTGTATTCTGTGCTCGAATCCTACTAAAATAAAATAATATATTTTAAATATTAAAAAAATAGGCGCTATGCTTATCAACACGACCTACAAAACTAGCAAAATAAACCAAATCAGTACACGGCAAATATACCGAGCCAAGTTTGGCAGGGCCGTTTTTAAATATGTTTTTGTGTCTTGTCGTGTGAATGAAATGTTAAATTTTAATAATGATGTGATAATATATTATATTTGAATGACTAGAATTTACGTTTTATGGTAAGTTTTAATTAGGGTAGGAAATTGTGTGACATGTATTTACTTTGTTTCCTTGTTTGCTTTTAGTATGTTTTGAGAAAGGCATGGGGCACCTGCCGAAACGTTACAGATTTTTTATAAAAATATGACTGCTCAATGAGTTGTTTTTTTAAACCAAGAACCTAGTCCCAAGAAAACAATTTTAACAATATATACGAATGGTTCAAGAAAAAACACTATACATATATATATATATATACACTCATGTGCAATAAAAACGGTCATTACAAAATTTTGATTAAGTTTTAGGCTTGATAACTTTTTTATTTTTGGTCCGATTTTAGTGATTTTTTTAAAGAACTGTAGGTACAACTATCCTTATTAACATGTCTTTTACACATTTTAAGAAACATTGGTTATTCGACATATTATACAAGGATAATCAAAATGTTGTTTTTTTATCTAATTTCAAAACTCACTGTAGAATAATCAAGTAGCAAAATTATTCCAAAATGCCAGTTTTCATTTATAGTCATCTATTCTTTACGTTTTGTTTTTTGGTTCACCTCAATACATGCATTTATTCTCACACAAATGCTAAATATCTTCTTTATCAATGATTTAAATTTTTTATTGTACTAATCAAAATTTAATTGGTAGTTAATTTTGTTTCTAAATTAATTTACTTAAATTAAACATTTTAACTTAAACATGGACCAGTACTTTGTATTGTCTCCTCCAGTTCTAATTACTGGCCTGCACACGTCGGTCTATGCCATCAATGAGCCCGCGAATATCGTCTTGGGGAATATTCCTCCATTCTTCTTGAAGTACCGCACGAAGCTCGTGCAATGTCGCTGGTACCACTTCTGGACCTCTAACGCGTCTTCCGAGCATATCCCACACATGCTCTATGGTGTTCAAATCTGGAGAACATGCATGCATGAGAACATCCCAACTTCTAGCAAATATTCAGTTACGCACATTGCTGAATGTGGTCGGGCATTATTTTGCATCAAGATAAAGCACTTAAAACCATTGTAAATGCACAAACATACTGCCAAACTGACAATAAAGCATCAGATAACAATGGACAACATAGCCACCTTGTCAAAGAAAATACTGAATTCATATTGAATTAGAAATTATGTAAAACTTTAAATTATTGAAAACCATTGCATTTGGGTGAGAATAAAGGCATGTATTGACATGAACCAAAAAACAAAACGTAAAGAATAGATCACTTTAAACAAAAACTGATATTTTGGAAAAATATTGCTACTTGATTATTCCACAGGGTGTGTTAAAATTAGATAAAAAAACAACATTTCGATTATCCTTGTATAATATGTCGAATAACCAATGTTTTTTAAAATGTTTAAAAACATGTTAATAAGGATAGTTGTACCTACAGTTCTTTAAAAAAAATCACTAAAATCGGGCTAAAAATAAAAAAGTTATCAGGCCTAAAACTTAATCAAAATTTTGTAGTGACCGTTTTTATTGCACATGAGTGTATATATATATATAGGTCTGTTAAATGGGGCAAAGTTGCGCAGTTTAAGGGTCATTGATATGCCGTTTAGAAATTTAGAAAATTCCGACTACTTCCTGAGATATCCGTAATAAACCGAAAATCATCTATTTTATTTTAATTGTTTCCTGACTTTATTTGAAGAGATAATATAAAATTATTTGAACATTATTATTGCCATTTTTCTCAGTATCAAAGTTTCAATCTGGCGTTTCGTGTCCGGGCCCCCACTATCAACTTATTTTTTTTAAATATGGACCTGTATTTTCTCTTTCATTTTTAGAAGCCTTTGATCTCCCAAAACCAACCATGTATAACATTAGTTCAATAGCTGTAACAAATATTCTCATAAGTGGAATCGGGTCAGAAAAGATCGCCAATCTCTGTCTAACACATTATCTCTTATGGAAAAATCAAGATTTGTTGATTTATTGATAAATGTGATACATCGTTGATTTTGGGAGACCAAAGTAAAAAGTGAAGTAAAAAATCCGGGCCCGTATTTAAAAAAATTAAGCTGATGATGGGGCCCTGACACGAAACGTCAGATTTAAAATTTGATACTGCCATCTTATAAAGGAGAAAAAGTAGCATTAATAATGTTAAATGTATGATATATTACCTCTTCAAATAAAGTCAGGAAAAAATAAAAATGTTTTTCGTTTTTTTACGGATATATCCGGAAGTAGTCGGAATTTTCAAAATTTCTCAACGGCATATCAATGATACCTAAATTGCGCAACTTTGCCCCCATTTAGCAGACCTCGTATCTGTTACGGTTTCCGATTTCCTAAGGGTGAGAAGCGAATTTGTTTCACCCTGTATATATAAATTTATAAATATTCAAAAAGGGATCCTCTTGCTTCAATGCATTTTCTTACCTTACTACGCATTTTTAGTACAATACTCTGAATTGTTCTTGCTGGAATACCTCTGACGTCGGATTCCAAACTGGATAACTATGATATACTCTGAATTTGAAAAATTCGCAATTTTGCCCTAATTTGACCGGTTTTCGAGATCCCCAATCATAGACTCGAATTCGAGCCACCCTGTAAGATGGAAACAATATTGCATAAATGGTTGAAATTGGAGCAGAATGGACTTCACTACTAGTTTCTAATAATCTTTTTTCTGATGTCAACTTCCGATTTATCCTGAAAGATGACAGTGTTGCCAAATCGTTTTAAATATCCGAGATATTTGAAATAAATAAAAATTTCCCACAACCGATTTGGTTTTTAATAAAACGTCTGTCTTGCTGAATCACTATCAATTTCATTTTTTTAATTTTGATTTTCCGTCTCCCTTGGAAGCAAAGAATTTATCAGTTTTTGGCAACTCTCGATTTAAAGTTGATATGAAAGTGCAATTGTGTTTTCGGATCTATTAAACGATTCGTTGACGGCGTTACCAATCTCTTAGATTAGTTCGTAAAGACCATTCTTCTGAAGGAAACTTGCGATTTATTCGCACGAAATATTTAGCTAAAAATTGGAAATTGCATTACTTCCGGTTAAACTTGAACTTCAAAAATGAAACAGAAAATGAAACTGTCTAAACTGTACTTAAAAAAATTAAGTTGATGACATTAAAAGTCAAACTTTACGCCGAAAACTAAATCAATATACATTTTCTTGTATTTCGGATACCCAAAACTATTAGGAAACACTGTCAACGCATCATTAATGGCGTCTAAAAAAAAGAAAATATCTAATCGGTTCGACTTAAAACAAAATGGATTATATTTTCTTATATTAAATATGCCTTAAAATTTTTCCCAGAACTTAAAACCTTACCGTCATATGAACCACCCTGTATATTTATAGATAAATTTTACCATTCAAATATTCACAACAAAAAAAAAGAATTGCCCGTTTTTGTATCAAATTTATTTCTGACAAAAAAACAGGAATAGTCTGGGAAAATTGAGAGAAGAAATAAGAACATTCTTTAGGATTCAGATCAGGTACGCATTTTGTACTTGCAAGGAAATAAGTAAATTAATACCTCTATTTTTCAGAATTTTAAGCTTCTTCAAAACAACCCCCGAAGAGTATACCGTGATATTTACATCCGGCGCAACTGATGGTCTCAAACGGATAGCCGAAACGTTCGACTTTAATGGAGGCAGTCTGGTTTATTTGGAGGACAACCACACTTCCGTGTTGGGTATGCGAAGCTTGGCACCTGACTTTCGAGAAGTTAAAGTCGCTGAGGCTTTTAACATTTTATCCAAGAAATGCGACTCGAAGAACACAAAGCGGAATGGAGAAAATTGTCTTTTTGTGTACCCGGCGCAAAGCAATTTTGCAGGTAATCATTTTACTAACTTTCGAAAGTAATTAACGGCGAAAGCGGAGTTAGCGGGTAAACGTAATTGTCGGAATATAAGTTGGATCGAGGAATAATAGCGAGTCAATTAGGTCACAATAATTGTGTATACAAGGTAATTTGGCAACAATCTCATTGTATCACCTATAAAAGACAACTTTTCTACTTCAACCGACCTCGTAGCCCTAGCTCTTACCGATATAGCAAAAGTGGCCTATCGTTTATGATATGCGTGCTCAAGTGACTTTTAAAATTGTTGCTTGTCATTCTAAGGTCGTGTTGTTTGCCCGGCAAAAGAAATCTAATTATATATAGTTCAAAAGTTAATTTATATTTACTTTGCGCGTATTTAGTGTCTCAGACGGCTAATAGGTTTTTACTTGAACTTTTAAATTTGCTTAAAAACTTTGACCAAACTTAATTATAAAGTTCAGTTTTCATCGAACAGCTTTCTTATCTTAGAGCAATCTAAAATAACACCAAGAGCTGGGAAATGCGTTTCGGATTTCGGAACAATTAACTTTTAGTTTAGGCCAATATTTATCAGGCTAATACGTTTCTAATATAAATTCATTCAAATCGATGGAATTGAACATTATTTATAATTTGATATTTACGTGTTTCAGGACCATTTACTACTACTTTGTCGAAAAATCCCTTTTCGAAACATTGCATTTCAATTTTGAAAAAGAAAATCCCATAAAAATTATAATGACAGGATATTTATTCAGTTAGATAGCTCGAGTATCCCCCTTATTTTACAATATTTTTTCCGAAAGTATGGGTTATTTTGGGTTTGTTCGCCCTCATTTAGATGTTGTGCCTATGATCAATAAATACGCCCTGGCTTAGCTTGTAAGCAAAGCAGGACTGTATGTAGTGGCCTTAGTTGGAAAGTGGTCAAAACGTTGCAAACCAGCTTTTAATAATGTAGTATCAGACGTTGTATGATTTCATTAGTTTGTAAATTTCCGAACTTGTTCGATTAATATTTGAAAATGTGATGTGACTTCATTAATTTAAATTTTCATTTATTTATTTACCTACCATTTAAACATATATTACTTTTAGGAACAAAATATCCACTGTTGTGGCTAGAGTCGGTTAAAAAAGGCGCTTTAGATAAACTTTCGATAAAAGCTGAAACATGGTCCACCTTATTGGATGCGGCAAGTTTCGTCGCCACAAACCAACTGGATCTGCGCGAATGTAAGCCAGATTTTGTTACCGTATCTTTTTATAAGATTTTCGGATATCCGACTGGTCTAGGCGCTCTGCTGGTGAAACGATCCAGCGAAACGATGCTGAAGAAAAAGTATTTCGGAGGAGGTACAGTTCTTATGGCTCTAAGTTCGGAAAATACTATGATTCCCAGAACGAACATTCACGAACGGTGAGTGAGTGCTGGTTGTGTATAGAGAATATGTTTGATATCTTACGCGGCGGTATGAGGATAAATCTCGGCAAATGAGACGGAAATGAGCAAGCGGATGGGGACGGAAATGTGCAAGCGGCGGTGACATGATAACCATGCGCGTGATTTTACGAGGGCTGCTTAAATATTTGTGATGATATAGGATAGGTTTACACATCAGTGTCTCGAGTACTAGTAGACTCGCTCATTTTCTTAAATTCTATTCTAAAAATATACCTATAATACTATATAGTACTCTTTCAAGGACAAATACAGGGTGCTCTCTAAATACATGCCGATATACAGGAGTTTAGGAACTTAGGCTTATATCCCAGCGTGTGTGCAATTTTAGTTAACATATGGAAAACTTTTTTGTTGTCGATTTTAGCAAAAAAATTATTCTTCATAAAAAGTTTTGCTTACAACAAAAAAATTATTCGCCCAGAAAAGAATCAGTTTTTACATACGGGGTAACCAGAAATTACAAAAACTTTAGTTTCACCTAAGAGTAAACTACCTCTAATGTTCATTTTTAAGAAAAATTTTATTTGAAAAAGTTGTTTAGAATCACATATTTAGATGCTTTACAAAATTTCATCCTAAAATTCCATTGCAGAAGTGTAGTGAAATTTTCAATTCTTATGGAAGTCTTTAGAAGGCTCCTTGACTTTCCTAAGTATTTTTTTCTTGTTTATAAAACTATGTAGGTATGTCATCTAAATATGTGATTCTAAGCAACTTTTTCAAATAACATTTTTCTTAAAAATGAAAATTAGAGGTAGTTTACTCTAAGGTAAAACTAACAGTTTTGTAATTTCTGGCTACCCCGTAAATAAAAACTGATTCTTTTCTGGACGATTAATGTTTTTTTTGTAAGAAAAACTTTTTATGAAGAAATATTTTTTTTTTGCTAAAATCCATAACAAAAAAGTTTTCCACATGTTAACTAAAATTGCACACACGCTGTATTCGGAGACTTCGGTTTTGGGATATAGGGTGACAAATTTTAGATTTTTTCTGATCTAATTTACGTCATCAATATATTGGGTATATCAGTTAAGTTTTTCTTATTCTTAAAAAAATAAATTTCAACTCCCAGTATGTCTCAAAACCGAAACGTTGTGAAACATTTGTAAAAGGTGTTTGGAACACCCTGTAAAATTTTAATTGAAAATTATATAAATAATGTTGCTATAAATTAGTTTGGGTAGTGCTGAAATAACAAAACGTTTCAAATATATATTTTTTTAAATTCAAAACTAATAACCATTAATTTCACATCGATATACTATTATTTCCAGATTTGAGGACGGCACAATATCGTTCCTATCGATACAGAGCCTCGCACACGGTTTCGATACGCTGCGACGTCTTCAGATTACTCCCGATTTAATTTCGCTTCACACCTTCAATTTGTCTAGGTATGTTTTCGAAAATTTGTCGGAAATGCATCATTCGAACGAGGAACCAGTGGCGGTGTTGTATCATGAAAAGGGATTCGAAAATATCGAGGAGCAAGGCGGCATCGTCAACTTTAATTTGAAGAGGTCCAGTGGAGATTATGTCGGATATGCCGAGGTAAGAGCAATATTACGACAACTGAAAATAATACTCACACCTATGATCAATATTTCTACGTATTTCAAGATGATAGAAGATAATAAATAAACCCTTTTTAAGTAGTCCCGACATAAAATGTCATAAATCCGATAAAATATCATTAAAATCCATACGATCAAATCGAAAACATAAAGATAAATCAACACTAGAAAAGTCAGGGTCGAATCAAGGTCGATATAAGGCAAGGGCAACATATACAGGAAGACATAAACTTATTTCATGATGAGAGAGACTCCTCAGTAATTGAAAGAGAGTTCTCACAGAGTGGTAAATTACCTCCTCCGTGAGGACTCACTCTCTTTAACACACTACCCTCGTGAAGAATCTTTTCTGATTAACTATTTCCCAAAGATTTGTAGCTTTTTATACCATCTTTCAAGGCCGGCTTTTTGTTGCTCTCGTCAAAAAATCTGGAATCAGCAGGTGCTCAGATATTAAAATGTTTTTCCTGATAACACTTAAAATTCCTAATTCCGGGTCTTTGCTCGCTGAATATTCTTAGTAGAAACCCCTACTGGCCAAGATTTTCTTTTTAAAGCAAAGTGTTGGGTACTGTTTTTGAAACATGCAGCTAGTGGGTAATAGCATTTTATAATAAAAGACTATTAAGATAATTCTTATGGACAGAATTCTCCAAACCTAAGTAACTCACCAAAACTCTGATAGATGGCGAAAAGATATAGTTTCATTTAAAATATTCAGTTAAAATATTTTGCCCTCTGTTGACGACAATCTGCACTTGGTAAATACAGATTTAATTTTTAAAGGGGTGTCGTATGCTGTCGGCATAAATATATCGGGCAGTAACAAGGTTTATTGACCTCGGGGCAGGAATGCATCATTCAAACTGGCAGTTGGTGGAGTAAGGGACTGGTTAATACTTGTAGAATCTGAATACTATTCTCCGATATTGACAAGGTCATTTCTTTCTTTAGAATAAAATAGACTTGAAATTAGAGGTTTGGGAGTATGTTATATATTTTAATTTACTTAGGTATTAATTAGGCGGGAACGTGAACTCGACCTAGACCGAACACGAGCTAACTCGAAAATTACGGGGCAGACGAAAAAAACACTTACGACCAAAAATGTGTATTTTGATAGCGTTTAATTTATAGTTGTCGTTGTAATTAAAAAAATCGCTCTTTTTAAAAAAGACGTTTTTTCGAACTTATTCGCGAATATCTCAAAAATTATTAAATTAAAAAAAAAATGTAATGATAATTTGGAATAAAAAGTTTTTATGAATTTTTTCGTCAGACGCTAAATAACGGAGGAATTTAAAAAAGAAGAAATTTTTTAAAAATAAATTTCTTTACCACCTTGTTTTTTTTTAAAAAATGTATTTTTATTATGGCGAGAAGTTAACAGATTCCTTTAACAGTTTCCAACTTAAAAACTAACTAGTTTTTCAAAAAAAATTACGATAAACAAATCGAGATTTTCATTAAATCGGCCGTAATTATTGTAATACGGTATAAGCGTTATAACTAAACGGTATATAGCAAAAAGATGGGTTTCTTGGGGTACTTTAACGCGCAGTATTTCATTCGATCGTACGACGTACGACGTTTCGTTTTTTTTTTTTAATTGGCTAAACGTAATTTTTCTATTTTCCCAATTTTCTCCGTAGCGGAGAGAGATATCTCAAATCGGTTTGGGCCCGTGTCTGCGTCGTCTGAGGGTCGATCGAAACGACACGCTTCTATAACATTTTTCGATAGGACATCAAATAACGTAAGTATTCGATAAAATATCTTTTTCTTCAAACGTCAGTAAATCCGTCATTACTCGACTGTGTAGGCGGCCGTGAAGTTTCATTTTTCCTCCGCCGGAGCTTTACCATAGCCTAAAGAAAACTAAGGCTATGGCTTTACTTTTCACTTTTCCGCCGGCGGAGGTAAAAATGTTACCATAGCAGCATAGATACAATCAAACAACAAAGCAAGCGTCAACAACTCAAGAATTATTAAACTAAAATTTGTATTTATCACTCAATTTGTGCACTGCATTTCTAAAAATTACTAATTTAGGAACAAATTGGTTATTAACTTAATCGAACTTACTCAATAACTGCTTATCAATACGGAATTAAAACGCAATCGGAGACGCAATTTTAAAAAAATAATTATTGTTGACAGTGTCCACTGACAGCTTTATGTTATATTACTATAGCAACGACCTGTGCCTATTCACCGATACCGGTCTAAGCCGCCTTGCAAACCAACTTATCTTTGATAATAATAATTATTATTACTATTAAAAAGAGATATTTTTGCATTAATTTGTCGACATTTGAAGAAAAAACAGCATATTTTATGTGGAGGAAAAATTACTTTTCATGGCTTGCTCTCTATTACCAGCCTCACTCCGTTCGGCTGTTAAACACGAGCGCGCCATGAAAAGTATCACTTTTCCTCCATATAAAATAATATACTATTTTCGTCTTAAAAATGAGCATTTTCTTCATATTTAGCCACGAAATAGGGAATTTCGTAGGTGGATGATATTTTTCGTTTCGAATACTTTAGGAGGGGGTTTTTGGGAATGCCGAATTCGATTTTGGTATCGAGAAGGTCGTATTACATTTCTGTACAGAAATATTTCGAAAAAGTAGAAATTTTGAAGAAAAAAAATAACTCCCTGCATATACTTTGGAAAATGTTATTTTATTGATGGTAAGATGTAAATGGCTTCCTTTAACCGTTTCCGAGTTAAAAACGAACAATTAGGACATGTAGTTGGACTCAGTTGGAGGGTACGTTTTTAAGTTTTCTTACCCATAGCCTGATTTAGGCAAACCATCTTTCATGCGAGCGGAATATTAGCATTTTTATAATTATTAAAAAATGACGTAACCCGTGGCGGCGTCTTCTGCAATACGTGGATACAGTCGGACTTGCCGCTGATGCAGTTCGACGGCTGAGGGGCAGAGGAGAAAAACCCCACAAAAACTGGTGGCGGCGAAGGCCGTCAGTAGCAGTAGTTTTGTTTTTAACTGTTTTGATAGGGGCTGAATGAAATCAATTTTATTTTATGGCATTCCTTTCGAAACTTATTACCCTGGCTGTTGACTATACGCCTGCATGGCAGGCGTGGGTATGCTGCGGCTACTATAATCGATTTAAAAAGTGCAATTTGTTAAATGAATATAAAATGCACACATTTTGCTTCCCATCGTTTTTCTTGGGAGCTTCGTGCTATGGCTATTTTAGAGTTTAACTCGATATATCTACCTAAAATCATTTTATAAATTACAAAATGCTAAAATGTAGAAATTAATTTGAGAGAAATGTTTTATTCTATACACATCAGCGTTTCGTAGGTCGATGCGTTAATTTCATTTTTATAGTCAGATTAAATTTAATATAAAGCACTTTGCAATACATATGTATTGTTGATATAATTTTTTTAATGTTTTAAGCAACAATACAGCTTAAACTTGGTTTAAAAAATTTTGAAATTTTAAGAGGTTATGTTTTGTTTACAGAAAAACATTTTAATTTTAAGTTGAAGAAGTAGTCCATAATCTCGCAGTGGACAAGACTTTTATTTTACTTCTATTTTAATTTTATTTCGTTTTCTTACTTTCCAAATATAAACACAAGTGCAATGTATAATTAAATGTCTTCTATTTTTTCCCTGTCGCATGTCCCAGCTCACGCTGTATGTTCAGGTTAAGACAAGTCACATTCCCAATTTAACGTATCAACTTACCAAACATTTTCTATAAAACAAAAAATCGAGCAAAAAATAATATGTCACAACTTTTGTTAGAACAGAAACATAATTTATGTGAATATTTGCATCTACGACAGCTTTTTAATATTTTCACTTTCTTGCCAAGCAGATTGTTACACAAAACTAAAAAAAATATTTTGCAGTTTATCGGTCGCAATGTCGCATGTAATCGAAACAGCACTAAACTTTCGAGAAAAAAAATCATAGTTGTACATATTTTATTATAAAGTTACATTTTTTGTCAGGCCTATTGATTCATTTAATAATTATTTTAGGGGATTGCGTAAATGTTTAGTAATTTTCTGCTACCTAAATTATTAGTCCAAAATAAATTATAGTTTAAAAAACTAAAAAAACACGCTTTGATCAAAACCGATCTAAAAAATTAAAAAATAGAATAAAGTGATTCAAAAATATGATTTTATTTTAAAAAGCGTGGGGTGCTTAAGTGCCATAAGTTTATCACAAAAATCAATTTATCGCTTTGATTGACCAACAGTTTATATGTCAAATTTGATTGATTACTTCAATTTACTAGCAGACTATATGAAGTTATCTTATCATTTCAACAAGAGTTTATCGGCAAAAGTCAATTCATCATTTCAGATGACCAATAATTTATTTGTAGATACATTAGATTTAACTTCTCAAATGACTTGCAGTTTATATGAATATTTTATTTAAGTATCGTTTCAAATGACTGGCGGTTTGTAAGAAGCACTAGACTTATCGTTACAATCGATCAGTTTATGAGAAGAATCAATTGTTCGTTTTGATTTACCAACAGTTTATATGCCAAATTTCATTGATTACTCCAGTTGACCAGCATATTATATGAAAGGTCAATTTATCGTTTCAATTGGGCAGCAGTTTATATGCAAAATTTAGTTTGAATTAACAAGAGTTTATTAGCAAAATTCAATCATTCCAGATGACCAATAATTTAAAGGTAAATTAGATTTACCTTCTCAATTCACCTGCAGTTTATATGAAAATGTAATATAAGTGTCGTTTCAATTGACTGGCGATTTGTAAGATACACTAGATTTATCGTTTCAATTGAATATCAGTTTATCAGAAAAATCAATTGGCAATCTTGATTTAGCAACAGTTTTATGCCAAAGGACCCCGCACCCGACAAAGAGAGAATTTCGGAACCATACGATTTTCTTTAAATTTTAATATGTTGTAGGTATGAATAAGTACTTCACAAAAATGTATATTAGAATATGGTGCCCCCTCCCATTTGGCTACAGTGGCATATCAAAGTTACGGTAATCAAAATACATATTTTTATTTTTTTTTGCA